>ML782133.1:340895-356837 GCA_009831015.1 Picea engelmannii | reverse complement strand
GGGGGGGGGGGCGGAATCGAACATGCAACTCAGGAATGGTCAGGATCAATTCGCCTTGATCAACGGCGTTCAGGCGAATTCTGGACCCCCCTTGCCATTCTGCCTTTAATGGGGGGGGGTCCGGAATCGTGTGGCGTGTGAAGTGGGACTCGTGTCCTGTCACGCCGCCCACCGTGTCGTTTTTCCCCTCTCGCCACATGTACTCCACTCAACCGTGTGACAGGGCCGTTCCAATTGGCCATCTACTAACCCTATAGGGATTCGTCCCTATTGGCCAGTTTTTAACCCTACCGGGGTTCGGCGGTTGCAGAGTCGAACGAGTCGACATCACTGTAGCGCCGAGGCGCGAAATACAAAGAGGCACCACGAATTATTTGACCTGTGATCATGACCCACGATCACATGGGAGCAGAGAGAGAGAAAGAGCTAGCTTGCACTAGGCCTTCGTTGGTAATTCGAGGGCTCTGATCCTGCAGAAATCAACGAAAATTTGATTATGGTAGTGGGTATGTGACAGATACCTTTTTAAAATTTAAGGATGCATAAAAGAAAAGACTTGAATGACATGCACAACAGTAGTTAGCAAACATGCATAGTCTAAAGATTCAAATAAACGATAATTAAATATATATCGGAAATACATTCATATGCATGTAAATGATACCATAACATAGAGAACTTATCTTTATGGAAGATGACACCAACTGGTTGCAGACCAAGGACGTTCCACCCAACTGTAGACACCACTGCTCCAAATCTCAACAGCAGTGTCACCCCCGAACCGGGGCTATGAATCCACAAGGATGGTTCCAAAGTGTACTTGGGTTCCCAAACCAGTCATCTCTCAAGCTCTCACAGGTTTCCCAACACCCACAACAATCCAAGTACCCATCTCTCTTGTACCCAGCCTGTACTGCCCCAAGAGAATGGACCTCCACCCTTCTCTGCCAGACAGTCCCTCTCCTTTTATTTTGGGGCCTCTAACACAGCTGGTCCGAAATCTCAAAGTTGGAACTCTCAAGACTCGCAGTTGTGAGCAAAATGGGGCACATGCCAACGCATCTCAGACATGCAGGCTCCAGGTCATGGCTGGATCACACCAACGACCACTACAGCCAATTATCCCATGGCTAATTATCCAACAATTCGGTTCCCTTTCCCAAGCCAAGATGTGATGAGGATGGATCAATGGATGGGTAAGTGAGTGCATGAAAGTGCGTGAGGGAAAATGAAGGAACGTACAGGAAAATCAGTGAACAAACCATCAGTCGAACCCCCCCATCAAACTAGAGGCCGATTTAAGTAACTTCATGGGGAATCAAGAAACTCTTGGCCTTCCCCAAGAAGCTCACGTAACCGATCCCCTCCCTTATGCAAAAAGGGAAATCAACATAGGAATAAACACTTAGCCCCTCAAGCCCCCTCTCTTGTGGAATCATAGCCCCCTATAACTCTAGTCCTTGTCTGTCTAGCAGCCAACGATGTGTTTATTATTAATAATGATCAAAACATTACATTTCTTTGGCACACTGGCATTTTGATAATTGTTTGGGCACCCTGGCCTCTCAACATTGTAACAATACATTATTTAAAATGGGGGTTCAAAACCTGGGGTGTTACATCCCCTCCCCCTTATTTTGGCATTGTCCTCAGTGCATATACAAAATAGAGATCGAAATCTCAAATTTATTCAAAAAGATGCGGGTACTCTACTCGCATGGCATCTTCATGCTCCCAGGTAGCATCTTCAGGACCATAGCATGTCCACTGAACTTTTACCACCTCTATAACTCGATTCCGGAGCATTTTGAATTTTCTGTCCAGTACCCGCACTGGCTGAACCTTAAAATCTCCCTTTGTCTCTACCTGAATCAGACGCCAATCAATAACATGGTTAGGATCATGTACATATTTCTTTAGTAAATATACATGAAATACATTATGCACATTCATGGAAGCAGGGAATGCAAGCATGTATGCAACTAGCCCTATTATGTCCAATATTTCAAATGGACCACAGAATCTGGCTACCATCTTTGTACAACTACCCAATTTCAAAAAGATTTTCTTGGGCTTCACTTTCAAAATTGCATGTTGCCCTACTTTAAATTCTTTATCTGTCATGTTCTTGTCTACATAAACTTTCTGTCTATCCTGAGCTTCCTCTAAATTTTGTTTGATCTTGACCACCTAGTCTTCCATGTCCTTGAGCAACTCCGGCCCAAGTACCACTCTATCTGTTGGGTTGTCCTAGCTTACTAGATTATCGCATTTCCTACCATGCAAGGCTTCAAATGGGCTCATTCTCAATGAAGCTTGATACCCATTATTATATGTAAACTCAACCAAGTGTAAGTAATATTCCCACTTAGATGGCTTATCCATCACATACATTCTCAGCATGTCTTCAATTATTCGATTGACTCTCTTTGTTTGCCCACCTATCTAGGGATTATATGATGTGCTAAAGTTTAGATTTGTGCCAAATCCTTTAAACAATCCCCTCTAGAAATTGGAGGTAAACTTGGTATCTCTATCTGAGACAATTGTCCTAGGTATCCCATGCAACCTAGCAATTTCCTTCATGAGAATTTCTGCAATATTAGTTGTTGTATGGGTTGTCTTCACAAGCACAAAATGAGCAGCCTTTGTTAACTTGTCAACCACCACCATGATTGAATTATGTTGCTTATTCGTTCTGGGTAATCCTATCATGAAATCCACGGTGATCACTTCCCATTTCTTCTCTGGGATTGGTAATGGCTGCAGTAAACCCATTGGGTGCCTATGCTCAAACATCACCTTTTGACATTCCATACATCGAGCGATGTAACCAGCAACATCCTTCTTCATTCCCGGCCAAAAGAACTGGCTTCTTACTGTTGTAATTATTTTCTGGTAACCGGGATGTCCAGCATAAGGAAAATCATGCATTTCCTTCAGTACCAAATTCCTCAGTTCTCCAGAACTGGGAACATAGATTCTATTTCTATACATGAGTAGTCTATCTTCCTTTATCTCATACTCCTTTATTTTTTGTTGTACATCTCCTTACTATAAGTTTTCCTTTACCTGTAGGTAATGTTGGTCTGTAACAAGACCATCTAAAATTCTGCTCTTCAAGTCTGAATGATGAATACTGATAGCAGTAGCATGCATGATATGCACTCTTCTACTAAGTGCATCGACAACTTTATTCTCCTTTCCCTTGATATGCTTGATATCGAAGTCAAATTCACTTAAAAAATTCTAGCCATCTTATTTGCCTAGAATTCAAGGTCAGTTGTTCAAAAATATACTTCGGGCCAATGTGGTATGTCCTTAATTCGAATCTCTTCCCCGTGAGATAAGGCCTCCAAATCCTCAAGGCATGAACAATGGAAAGAAGTTCCAAGTCGTGGGTAGCATAGTTCCTCTCATGTCCATTAAGCTTTTTGGACTCATATCCAATGACATGTCCATTTTGCATGAGGACTCCCCCAAGTCCTTCCTTACATGCGTCTGTACATACCACAAAACTTCCATTTGGGTCAGCAATATTTAACACAGATGCACTAGTAAGTAATTCCTTCAACAGATTAAAATTCTTTTCACACTTGAGTGTCCAATCAAATTTAGTTCCCTTCTTTTGCAAAGAAGTGATGGGATGAGCAATCTTAGAGAACCCTACTATGAACCTTTTGTATTAGCCATCTAATCCCATAAAAGATCTGACGTCTAACACATTTATGGGTGTTGGCCATCCTCTAATGGATTCAATCTTCTCTGGATCTACTGCTATGCCCTTCTCTGAAATAATTTGTCCCAAGTAATGGATCCACTTTTGATAAAAAGAACACTTACTCAACTTGGCATACAACTAATGTTCTCTCAGTACTTGTAACACTAGTCTTAAGTGATATTCATGTTCCTCTTCAGACTTAGAATAGATAAGTATGTCATCCATGAATACTATGACAAACTTATCCAAATAATTTCTGAATATGTCGTTCATTACGCACATGAATACAGTTGGTGCATTGGTCAGTCCAAATGGCACCACTACAAATTCATAATGCCCATACCTGGTCCTAAAGGTTGTCTTATGAATGTCTTATTCCTTGATTCTTACCTGATGGTATCCTGCCCTCCGGTCAATTTTTGAAAATATCTTTGCTCCTCTTAGATGATCAAAGAGGTCATCAATTCGGGGTAGAGGATACTTGTTCTTTATAGTGTACTTGTTCAGCTGTCGGAAGTCAATACATAGCCTCAAGGTCCCATCCTTCTTTTGGCAAAAAGTATTGGTGCTCCCCAAGGTGAAACACTTGGACGTATGTACCCTTTCTTCAATAATTCCTCCAACTGCATTTGTAATTCTTTTAACTATGGTGTTCTCATTCTGTAAGGTGTTTTTGACATCGAGGTAGCTCCTGGCACTAACTCAATTGAGAAATCTATCTCCCTTCTTGGTGGCAATTCGAGTATTTCTTGGAATACATCTTCAAATTCTTGTAGTACCGAGAAATCTTCGAGGCTTGGCCCCTTTGTATTTTTTGTCTCTTCCACATGAGCTGCATACAATTCACATCCTTTCCTAAAACATCTTTTTAGTTGTAAGGCTGAAATATCCCTTATAGAGATGGGTCTTGGAACTCCTTTCACAGTGCTATGTTTTCCATTTCCATCAAGACATGTAAATGTCTTGTTAAGACAATCTAGCACAGCATGATGCTTGTCCAACCAATCCATTCCAATCAGAATATCATAAGACCCCAATGGTATGATATTTAGATCAATACTAGTATTCAGGCCATTAAGACTTATGGAACAACTTCTAACCATATCATGGATTCTTCTTTTGGTCCCAGTGGCTAAATGAACCAAACTTGCTTTTCCAAGTTTACTTTTCTCCAAATGTAATCTATCCACTATCTGAGGATCAATGTAGCAATGACTTGCTCCCGAATCAATCAAAATAGCAACAGGTTGATTTATGATCTTACCTTCCACCTCGATCATATTGGACTGGTACTCTGCTTGTCGACCATTTAAAGCTACATAGATTTTTCCCATATCTTTGACTGTTGTAGCCTCTTGGATGTTGTGCATAGTATTCACTCTATCCTTTTTGTGTGGGCAATCCTAGTACAGGTGATCTTCCTTGCATTCCCAACATTGGATTGGTGGTCTTCCCCTTTTTCCCAAGGAATCTTCCTTCTTGAAATCTCTCTTAGCATACTGATCTTGATGATTTCTATTAGGCTCATTCCTATTGAAGGAAGGTTTGAATCCTTTCCTCCTCTGATTGGACTTCACATTTTTTTTGTCCTTCCAAGATTTCTATAGGGATTCTCTTCCCTGGCCTTGCTCATACATGTATTTATCCTTCCTAATGGCTTCAGTCAAGGTCTTGGGTTCATCATACTTGATCTTTTCCTTATAAAAGGTTGGCAGTCCACTTAGAAATCTCAGTATATTCAGTTTCTCGTCACCAATGAACCTGACATACGTTAACAATCCTAAGAACTTCTTCTCGTACTCTACCATAGTCATGCTTCCCAACACGAGTTCAAAGAACTCCTGCATTTTCTTGTCATAGAAATGCTCGGTACTCCTTCTGGAAGTACTTCTTGAACTACTTCCAAGTGATCCTACTTTCATTAACATGTTCCACTTGCTTCAGTTGGTCCCACCACATTGTAGATTTCCTGTGTAAATGGTAGGCGACAATCCTGGCTTCCAGGTTGAACAAATAGTTATGCAACTGAAAATATTTCCTGAGCCCAAGAAACCATGCTTCAGCATCATCTTCCCTTTCTCTTTCACCCTCAAAGGAAGGTGGCTTAAGCTTCCTCAACTCTCCTTGCAAACTATCTACCTCTTATTTCCTTCTTTGGTGTTTGACAGGAGACACCTCTGGACTGCTTACGGGATCTTCTAATGCATAAAAATTTCTTTCTGAGTAAGGTGGTGAGTGGTGTCCATGAGCTCTGCTAGCACTTCTGTAATAACCAACTCTTCCATGATCATCCCTTCTTTCATGGCACCTACCTTCTTCCTCTTGTCTTGAGTTTGATCCCTTCTTTGTTTGTCTCTCCAACACTCGAGAATTTATCTGACTTTTCTCTCTCATCAATCTCTCGTTGTCTGTTTTGCAGCTTTGTACTTCCATCTTTGGGCTTCTTACCATTTCTATTAACTTTTCTTGTTCTTCTTTTCCCTTGCGTCCATTGGACTCTGTCTCTGCATTACCAACTCTGGTATTCTGGCCTTCAGCCTCCTTATCATGACTAGAGGCTCCCTCACCTTCTTCCATTTCCTCAATACTCATCATGAGTTGATGTGTTTAGACCCCTTAATTCTGCAAAATGTGCAAGCGACCATTTTGTTAGAATTATGCATATGATAAACAAAATTTCCAAACCATGCTACAGGTCTCTTTCTTTTTTTGTTCATGGAGATCATATCCCCATTCTCTGAAAATAACAGTGTCATGTTATCCTTGGCCGACACAGAATCTCATCCTGCACAGGTGCTTCCTTCAAACCACCTTCCCAGGTGACCACAACTAGAAACCATGGTTAAATCCTTCCTTAACACTTTTTTGTCTTGAAGACAACCAATTCGGTCCTTAGCCCTCCTTCCCTTGGCTCTCAATCTGCATATGACCACGGCCATGACCCTGTGCTTAGCTGAAAAAGCACTTGTCTAGAGCTTCAAGACTTCAGAACTTTCAGTCATGACATAATCAACAGTCCTCGTCCTCTTTCATGATCAACGATCGAGATCCACTTCGGGACTCTGCGCTTCAGGAGTCTCAACTTTCCTCGCTTGCCTCCTCCCGGAACACTTTACCCAAATTTCATGATCTGTCGACGGGTGTCCTCCCATAGATCAGCGACTGTGAATCACTTCGACTTTTCAAGCTTCAAAACTTTCCTCCTGCACTTTCTCTCGGAGTGATTTCACCCAAAGTCGACGATCCTTCGACATGTGTCTTCTGGAATCAACGATCAATGTGTACTCCGGCCTTCGGGAGTTTTCGACCCAACACAACATGTCACATCTTTCCCCACTGGAGTGCCCAGTCTCCAGACTGGATGATCTGTCACTACGTGGCGAAATACTCGAAGCGGACACGTGGCCCAATCAGGCGGGTGACACGTGTCACGTTCTAACTGACTCTTCAATACTCTAAATGCTCAAAACTTACTGACATGTGGCACACATCCCATGTGTCCACGACATCTCAGGTGACATCTATAAGCCACGTCACTTCAGGAATTCAAGGATCGACATCACCTCTAGGTGACGTCATCGTGCCCCATCACTTCGGTTCTTAGGGCTTCGGGACTTCGGGAGTTTCCATACTAGCACACTTCCAATTCTCCCAAACTCCGCATTCCTGAACTGGCCAATCTATCGCCATGTGTCCTCCTGGGTCAGATGACTAACATTCACTTCAAGTCTTCACCCGGAGTCCATGGATCTGCACCATGTGTCCTCTTTAATCTGACAGTTGAGGCTTACTTCAGGTCTTCGAACTTCAGAAATCTCAAATTTCAAAACTTATCTGGCCCCACTGGATTTTATCCAAAGCCCTGGATTTGGTGATGCGTGGCTCTCGGCAGATCAATGGTTGAGATCCTTTCGGGTCTTTGGGTTTCAGAAATCTCAAACTTCAAACCCCTCGAAGTACACAGGATTTTTCCGCGTGTCCTCTTGAATCGGACGATTGAGGCTTACTTCGGGCCTTCACCCGAAATCCACAGATTTATGCCACGTATCTTCTGGATCAGACGACCCAGATTCACCTCGGACGATTCGACGCTTGAGATTTACCCCGGACGATCTGGTGACTAAGATCTATTTTGGATGATCGAACAATCGAGATTTACTTTGTCTCTCTGGGCTTCGAGAGTTCCAAATATCAACTGAAAACCTCTCAAACAGATTTCTCTGGAGTTACTGATCTGTTGACACGTACCTCTTGGTGATTGACGGTCAGGATCTTCTTCGGCTATATGGAGCTTCGATGTTCGAGCCCTAACATGTCACATCACTGCATGCCTTTCAATTTGCGGGGGCATGCTTCGGCGGTTTGGAGTAACCTGCTTTTCGCCTTGCAATTCTCTTGATGCTGACACGTAACCCCTTGGGGAAACCATGGTTTGGATTGTGGGACTGCCTTAGGAAATTATCTCCCGTGCAACTTGGTTCCCCACAATGCCTCATGTCCGTTGATATCACTCTCCAATGGGATCTGATGATGGTGACCTTAACCCTTTCTTCCTTTTCATCGGACGACCCCTGTTCACCCGCCCTCCGATCCTACAGTGGCGATCGCTCCCGAATTCGAAGGGGATGGTCACGATCCTTGGAACCCCTTACACAAGTCTCTAACATTCTATCTCATGTGTAGATTCTACAACGCCATTCTTCCTGAGATTTTCAAGTTCATGGTCAGAGTTTGATCTCAACCCCGAGACTCTTATCAAGAGACCTGGCCCATACTGGCCCGTTGTTTCAACCAGAAGCTTTGATACCATTCGGTAACATCCCCAGCCACCCACAGGCCAAGGCATGCTACTTTCAAGCCCGCCCTTGGACTTCTTTCTCTTACGATACCTTTTTAAAATTTAAGGATGCATAAAAGAAATGACTTTAACGACATTCACAACAATAGTTAGCAAGCATGCATAGTCTAAAGATTTAATTAAACGATAATTAAATATACATCGAAATTACATTCATATACATGTAAATGATACCATAACAGAGAGCACTTATCTTTATGGAAGATGACACCAACTGGCTGCAGACCAAGGGCGTTCCACCCAACCGTAGACACCACTGCTCCAAATATCAACAACAGTGTCACCCCCGAGCTAGGGCTATGAATCCACAAGGATGATTCCAGAGTGTACTTGGGTTCCCAAATCAGTCAGCTCTCAAGCTCTCACAGGTTTCCCAACACCCACAACAATCCAAGTACCCAACTCTCTTGTACCCAGCCTATACAGCCCCAAGAGAATGGACCTCCACCCTTCTCTGCCACGCAGTCCCTTAGGAAGTCGCTCTCCTTTTATTTTGGGGCCTCCAGCACAGTTGGTCCAGAATCTCAAGGCTGGAACTCTTAGGACTCACAGTTATGAGAAAAACGGGGCACGGGCCAACGCATCGCAGACATGCAGGCCCCAGGTCACAGCTGGAGCACACCAGCAACCACTACAACCAACTATCCCATGGCTAATTCTCCAGCAATTTGGTTCCCTTTCCCAAGCCAAGACGTGGATGAGGATGGATCAATGGATGGGTAAGTGAGTGCATGAAAGTGTGTGAGGGAAAATGAAGGAACGTATAGAAAAATCAACGAACAAGCCATCAATCGAACCCCCCCCCCCATCAAACCAGAGGCGGGTTTAAGTAACATCATGGGGAATCAAGAACCTCCTGGCCTTCCCCAAGAAGCTCACGTAATCGATCCCCTCCCTTAGGAGCAAAGGGTAATCAACATAGGAATAAACACTTAGCCCCTCAAGCCCCCTCTCTTGTGGAATCATAGCCCCCTATAACTCTAGTCCTTGTCCGTCTAGCAACCAACGATGTGTTTATTATTAATAATGATCAAAACATTACATTTCTTGGGCACATTGGCCTTTTGATAATTGTTTGGGCACCCTGGCCTCTCAGCATTGTAACGATACATTATTTAAAATGGGGGTTCAAAACCTGGGGTGTTACAACATGGAAATGTTATTTTTGTATTGAACAAACTTTGGTATGTACTTGGACATTTTTTCTCTTAGCTCATAAATTTTTTTAGATCTCCTAGTAGAGATGTTTTGGGTAATATTGATATCATACTTTGGCTCACTAGAACTCGTGATTGACTCAACAGAAGGAGATGGATTAGCCAATTTAGGACGAAACTTAATTCATTTGGTTTCCAACTTTTCAAAAAACGAGCATATTGAAGTGTACCTATGTGTCTTTTCTACATCATCTATTGGAATCTTGAACATAGTGGGAGTTATTAGACCATCAACTTTGGGTAGTCAATCATTAATATAATGGGACAATGTGACACGTCGAGGGTTCTTATTCAACCCTTTGCATTTTGAACAACCACATACTACCAGTTTGTCATAAACGAGATCTAATTCATGGTGTAAAACTGTTGACCCAGGCTGCATGTTGTTGGAAGATGACATCTTACTATTGGCAGGGTAAAGCAGTTGTCCATTTTCATCAAACATTTTCCTACAGTATCTTTCTCCTAATACGAACTTGTGACATTTTTGGACTAGTGGAATATCTTGTGCATCTGAAATCTATCCTATAAAATTCAACGAACAATCATCCAAGTGTACGTGCATAAATGACATAAATTCAATCAAATAAATGTGTTATAAATAAAATCTAGACTTACTTCAAACGGTGTGGGAAAAGTTGACAAACTTGCATCGATTTGAAATGAGCTAGAATATGAAGAATTGGCCATTTGATATTATAACATTTTTTTTTCCTTGCATTTGATCCAAAACCATCATCAATATTCAAATGAATTCTTAATGAAAGTTTGAGAAGCATAGAACAATCTAACTTCAAACAAAATTTCAAATGGCTTTAAAGTTATCGATGCTCATAGTTAGTTATAGACGCATCGATGCGTCTATATATAAGAAGGTTATATTATGACAAGCATTGAAGTGCCACCTCTATTATTGTCTCTGCAAAGAAAAATCTCCACAAAATTTAATTGCGAAGGTTTGCATTCCTATTATGTCAGTAAAATTGACACCGGTGCATTTGTAGGTTTATAATGCACCAGAGTGCCTAAAATTGTATAGAGCGTTGAATGTATTGAGAAAAAAACAAACTAAAATCGTAAATGTATACATTTCTTCGGTGATTTTATATGTACAAAGTGCATTGATGCACCTTAAAGCGCACTGGTGCTTTAAAGTGCATCGATGCTCTTTTAAGCGCCCATGTGTGCTAAACTATATAGCACATCTAAAAGCTATGTTACAAGAAAACAATGCTTGGGTTTATCGTTAATATGCCAAAATATAAAGCAAAAAAACAAGCGGGAATTTCATTTTTTGAAAAGTATGTGTTTATAAATGAAAACACTATTCACTATTTCATTTTATTGGAAAAACTAAGAGGGGAGATTTGTCCAAGAGAGATTTACCAACAAAGACTTTGGAGTGGGTTGATTGTTTTGAAGAGCCAAATTTGGAAGAGATCATCGTAGGCCACATACAAATCTGCATAGGAGAAATTTCAAATATGTGATTTCATTCTATTGATCATCCCAATTTCTCCCTATTTCATTCAAACTATTTTCAATGGATTCTCAAAAAAAAATCAAAGGTTTCATAGTTACCTTTGGTATTGGAAGCCCTAACTTTCTTATTATTTTTCTTGGTTCCCCTCTTTATATTTCACAAGGTTTTTTTTTTTTTTTTAAGCTATAGATTTTTATAGGGTTTTTTTACTTGTATATGAGGCATTTAATATTCGTTACAGTGATATAACTCATTGCATTGGACCACAAACCATGTTGTTGCTAATTTTTCTTTTCAAAAGAAAAAAAAATCGTGTCGCACACAGTACAGTAATGTCGCAGAGGTGCTTATATTTCTATCAACAACATTGATTAGTTTAAAATATAATTACTAATGATTTTAATATCATATGTGTATGAATTAGGTGGTGCACAATATGCAATAATGAGCATCGATGCGTATATGTATGTTGAGATCACCGAGTCATACTATTTCATTACATGCACCGACATGTTATTTTGTAAAATTGTTTCATAATTTCTATATCTGACGATTCCTCATTTTTTTCGTTGTTAATAGAAAATGGACGATAGAAGTTCAAGGAAAACAACTTGTTGCAGTGAGCACGATGGTAGCTCATCCCAACAAAAAAACGAGGTAGGTTCTTCAAGTTTTATTAAAAATTTAATTATATATTTCAATTATCTTTAGGTTTAACTTAATGATGTGTATTGGTTAATACGTGTCATGTAGAGCAAAAACTTGAAGAAACACAATAAGTTGGTTCGCAATCTAAGTGAAAAAGAACATAAAATCTTTATGGAAATGTTGCAAAGATAGGAATTAGGTGGATCAAAAGGTGATCAACATGAAATTTTTCTTCGACTTTTTACTATAAATTTCTTAACATTAATTGCTAACAAGTTTTAACACTTGATTTCACATTTTTTTTATGTTATGCAAGGATCGCTAGTGAGGGAACCGAATGTCATCCTAAGGGGACAAAAATGATGAAGGATGTAAAGGATGATGAGAACTTGGTCACCAATTCAAATGGAGTGGTGCTTGAAGTTAATGAGAGGGGCAAACTGTTTTACAAAACTTCAAGGGATATAGTGGAAAGAACATATAGACGTACTTCCCACTTATAATACAAAAACAATCCAATGACTCCAAAAAATTAGGTTAAACATAAACAATAGGAAGAGTTTATGGAGCAATGGTCAATGAGACTTGTAATAGCAAAAACTTACAATAAAAAAAGCATTTAAAATGTATTATTACTTAACATATTTTTCTATAATATGTAAATTAAATTTTTTTGCTATGTTTACTTTCATGTCCATTTACAAAAAATTAGTGTGCTTTTTCATTTTTCAGGAAGATTATGAAAATTCCAAGTGGCAAACAAGGGTAAAGTCGATACATATCGGTACGGATGTCCAAAAAAGTGTACAAGAAGATGGTAAAAGAAATGAACATAATTGCATCATAGGAGGAGACATCCCAATAACAACATGCATCAAAGGTATGTAATCATTCATTTATTCTTTTCTGTACATCGAATTAATTATCGTATGAAATACTAATTTTCAATTGTTTTGTTGTAGAAAATAATTAAAAATGGAACCCATTCAATACATAAGACGAAACAACAAAGAAGAAAATGGTTGATCGCAAAGTTTGTGAGCATTTACGTTTTCGGCCTTACTTAATATTTCATATTTGTTGTGATATTTATATTTAAATAATTAATTTACACTTGCAATGGATGTCTTCTAATATGTGCTAACATACAAAGAAGAGTTAATCAATGAATTGATTAACATTGAGTTAAAAGTAAAGGTTGTGAGTATATGTTGAAGTATCAAGGTTTAATTGAACAATTTGTAAGTAGATATGTTGCTTAACTTTCCTTGTTTTATAATTAATGGAACAATAATAAATTTTTATATTAATTATATCGACTATGTTTTGTCATGGAATATTAAACATGCGGGAAACAAAGTATGGAGAACAACCAACATAAGAGATTTTGATACACGACATGCGGCATGACTTCGAAAGCATGTATATTGTTTATGAATCACTCATTGCTATGGTCCACTTTTTTATTTATGCAATCATGTATATTCTACTATATATAAAAATGCAAATTTACTTATTACACTTTATCTATATGTTTGTAGATGAAACATGAACAAACGGAACATCATAAACAAGTCGATGAATAAAACATTAGTTTAAATAATGAAAGTAGATTATCACCTACAAGTGATGAAAAAATGAGGCATGCACGCAAATCGAGTGATAAATGATAGTCAATATAATTGAATGCTACTGCAAGTTGTATGTTTTGGAATATTTGTCTATGAAAAACAAGAATTTTGTTTAATGTACTTGACATAATGTCCCAATTGCATGAAAACATGTTACCATTAAGTATAACAATTACATATTGGTTGCATTTTGACTATTTTGGACCTTTATGTTATCCCATTTTGTATGACGATGGGTCTCTTATTCATATATAATAAAATGAGTTTTTTATTTTATTGCATTGTTTAATGTTACAAAATGTTGCGTCGTTGATTAATTAATATATGGATGATTTATATTGTTACAAATATCAAAAGTATAATCGTTGAATAATACATTAATGTAATCATTATATCAAAATGCAATAACAAAAATATAAAAACAAAATTATTATAAAAAAATAGTTGATTTTGAGATGATTAATAGAAAATTTGTTAAAAAAAAACAATTAATTAAAATATATAGATATCAATGCATTGTATTCTTTTGAATTCACTAAACGACGTGTGCCATAAAATAGATGACAATGCATTTTTTATCAATAGACATCTATGCCCATTAATTAAATAGAAGTATCGGCGCTAACAATTGTGAAAAAACACCATTACTTTTAAACGACAAAATGTACGATTGATTATATTTATTACTTTAAGCGACAAAACATATGATTGATTATATTTAATACTTTAAGCAACATAATGTACAATAGATCATGTACCATCATTAACTAGACCCTCCAAACTCACTTTTGCAAGAGATTCTAAAGTCTTTGCTCACTTGAGAGAGCTCCCCATGGAACCCTTTGACCTACATTTTAGGCTAGGCCTACCATACATAGCCTTTGGAGACACAAAAACTTGAAGACCCTCATATGGATTTTCTAAGAACTCTACGAGTTCCTCTTCAAAACCCTCTTCCTCCTTCATGCTCTCAATTGATTATAGAGCCCCAATCGAATTAAATTACATATTAACAAATATCATTGATTTATATTGACATAGTCATATATGCTTATCCTCACCTATTTTAGTAGTTTATGCTAGTAATTTCTAACAAAGTCACTTAATACATGTCATTTTAAAAAAATTGTTAGTATATCACTTATAATAGATTCCATGACTAACATACCTAGTCACGTATTTACAAATTACTTAAGACCAAGGATGGATTGTATGGGTGCTTGGTTATGTTGTTTAGACTGATTAATGCATCTAGCACTTTCGTGACGTTAATGATAAGAGTTTGTAGTTGTTTACTTCCATATCATTTTGATCTTTAACAATATTATATAGGATCATCTACAAGATGTGAAGTTGATGTTTGAAGCATTGAGGAAGGATTAGTTGCATGTTAACTTGAAGAATTGTGGCTTCTTCAAGGGGTGCACCTTGGTTCCATCGTCTTACAGAAAGGGATGCATATGGATCCAAAAGAAGTATAGGTGATTTTGGAATGTCCCCATGTTGCGTAATATCATAGAGACAAGGAGTTTTCACAGTATTGTTATGTTTTATAGGAATTCCATCAAAGGATTCAATAATATATATATATATATGTTGATAAAAAAATGTATGGAAGCATAAGGATTTTGGTGGACTGTGACGGTGCTACACAATCTCGAGTTGTCGAAGAAAAATGTTATTGAGATGTTGGTGCTAATGTTACTGGTGTTAAGTTTTGAGATATTATTAGGTTTATTTTCAATTTACTAGATAACAATAACATAGATAGGATCATTGAGAGAAACACAATCACAAGATACGCAACATTTATCCTGGGAAACCCTCATGGGGGAGAAAACACAGCAAAAACTTTTTTAATATAGATAGCCAATACAATGGCAAGACAATAAACCAAAACACTAGAGAATATCCAACAGTGAGCAATGAGCCTCTCTCTTCCTTCTTCTCCCAACTGCATCTACCAAACTTGTGCACTTGATGAGCGAATGAGTGAGTGAACAAATGAGGCGCTAACCTCCTTTATTTATACTAGCTAGCAAGTACTGGAAAGGTGTCTATTCACTGAGCAGGGCCGACTTCTCTTCTTAGTGGTTAAAACCACTTTAATTAGGCTTGGGGGCTGACTTCTTAATTAGTGTAATATAATTAGGGTTTGACCAATCCACAAAAGGGGATTTGGTCAAGTACAAAGCCCGACATGATCAATCCACAAAAGGGGATTGATATGATGAACAATAACTCAATAATAATAAAAATACTCTTTACAGTTACAATATTTCAACACTCCCCCTTAACAAGAAGGGTATTCTACAGACACAACTCAATACAACATCATCAGGAGGGAGAGAGGGCAACAACATCAACAGCATCTAGAACAATGA
>ML782133.1:291708-302770 GCA_009831015.1 Picea engelmannii | reverse complement strand
CACAGGAAGATTCCTCCCACGCCTAGACCAAGGCTAATCGAGAAACAAATTTTTTTGAGCGAATCCAACACAGTCAACAACAAGTTCACAAGGTTTTACAGAAATTCAATGCCAAGTACAAGTAGCTCCACGATTAACATTAAGTACCACACAAGTTTCAGGAGGGAGATAAGGTATGGTTGCATTTGCAAAAATAGTGCCTCATAGGACCCCATCAGAATTTTCATCCACTTCATTACGGGCCTTACACCATCACCAAGGCTATCGGTGAGAATGCTTTTGAATTAAATATTCCCCCTTTCCTTAACTTGGGCCTGACACAAATTGATTCAGGATATTTTCATCGAAGTGACTTATAAAGAATTGTATTAAATGAACATAAATTAAAGTGCACCATAAAGAAGGAAAAGTTCAATAATGAAGATACATAAGCATCAAATCTGAACACAAAAACTTGATAACGGAATTCGTCCTTGGTGTACTATGTCTCCCGGTCCTGCTCTCAAATGGGTAGGGATTTTTATTAACTCAGCAAAAGAATTTGACAAAATACATAAGTATACCCCATTCTGGAATTAAGCTGCAAAAGCTTTTATCATATCATAAAACAAACAACACCATTGAATTCGTAGTGTCGAATTACCCAAAAATGATTGTCTCCACGCCTCAATCTGAATCTTGCACTCCTAGGCCCATGAGAAATCTCATCTCGATTTCTGTGCCTACAACCTGCAATTAATTCATTGTACTTCTCCTCGAAAAACATGCTCGATCGTACCATTGAGCGCCCCCCCTTTCTTTCGTTTGTGGGCAAACTCAACATTTAAATGAAATGTTGGACGAACTAACCAACGGAGTTGTTTGGCTCAACGGTTGGCGGATGCTATGTAAGGCATTTGGTTAGGGGGAGGTCCCAAGGTCGAACCTGCGAGCCTCTCCTTTTGGGCTCATAGTTATAACAATATATATATATATATATATATGTCTGTGGTTTGAACCGTCGCCAAGTTTGGATTTGTCGTTTAGATTTGTTGGAGTTGGAAGTTTGGACACTAGATTTGGCGGGACCTCCGCTAGATTTGGTGGGCCTTTTTTTTTTATTTTGAAAATTTGGTTGCGGGCCCTCATTAGGCATTTTCCCACTCCCACGTGGCAGCCAACCATTGGCCCACATCATTCACCTGTATAATCACCATACAACGTCACCTGTCTGCCATGTCAGCCTGCCATGTATGGTATATATGCCACATGTCTGCCATGTATGGTACAGATGCCACATGTCTGCCACGTCCCGTACGGCTTGCCATGTGGTTGTACGAACTGCCACATGGCATTTCCTCATTGGTCCACATGTTGACCGAAAAATGTCGAAAATGAGTGACACGCGACAGCCTCTAGTGTTGCCACATCACCATGCTAACGTCAGCATGACACGTGTCGTTCTTTGCATATGCCACACACACTGTACGGACACTGATGTCATCAGTACTAATGCTGACGTCAGCAGTACAGATGTTGACTCATCCCTGCTGACTGGGCCAGGTTGACCAAAATGTTGACCGCGAATATCTTTTGATTTGTAACTCCGTTTGACGAGCCATTTACGTTGTTGGAAAGCTTACGAAGCGCTCTTCTCGATGATGCCAATTTCACTAAGTTTTGAGGGCCTTGAATTTTTTCCCTTTCTCTATCTGTTGAGGCCATTCTCAGCTTCCTCAGTTGCTTCTGCGAATTCTGAGTTATCATTAGTCTTCTTTGGATCCTTTTTGGATCATGCCTTCCCATTGAGAGTTTTTTGGACCACCAAAAGCTTTCATCAATCAATAGATAAGTGAGGGAAAAGTTCCATCACCTTGTCCTTCTCAATTCACTTTGCCTTGCTTAGATGTGTGCCCTTTAAGCCTACTCAAAGATAATCAACATCACCCTTGCGTGAAGTCCTCATCCTTCTGTCCAGGATTATATCTTCCTTTAACTCATACAAGTACTCATGAGCAAACTCATCAACTGAAGGTATTGAAACTTCCTCACCCTGATCCATGATCACAGGAGGTTCAAAAAGTTTCAAGCTCTCCACATTTACAACTGAGACGAAAAGCATTGATACCACTTTTCTCCAAAATGGTGAAGGGTCCATAACAGATGGGCTTGAGTTTATTGCCTTCAACCTTCAATCTTTCCTTGCTAATGTGAAGCCATACCTGGTCTCTAACCTGGAACTGATGATGAAGCACGTGTTTGTCATGCCGAGCCTTATACTGTGCTTGACTTTTCTCCAAATGTTCCCTGGCTGCTTGATGTACCCGTTGGATCCTTTGAATGAACTTGTGGACTCTATCTTTGTTTTTGTCTTCATTTGAATCAACATATCTCCCATACATCAAGTCCAAATAAACCTTAGGTAAATACCCAAAACATGTCTCAAAAGGCAAACATTGAGTGGAGGAATGTAAGGCTCAATTGTAAGCATGTTGTACATAGGCTATCTATTCATCCCATAATTTGGGATTCTTACTACAGTAGCCTTGAAGCAAAAGTACCATTGTTCGGTTAACAACCTCTGTCTGTCGGTTTGTGGATGGAAAGCAATGCTCCTCTTCAACTTGGTGTCCATCATTCTCCACAAACTTGTCCAAAAATCCCCAAGGAATCGAGTATCTCGATCCGAGATAATGGATGTGGGTAACCCAAAGTTAACCCAAACATGCTGAAAGAAGAGGTTAGTAATCTGCTCAGCGGTGATTTGCTTTTTACATGGCATTAATATACACATCTTGTTGAATTATCCACTACAACATACAAATAGCCATGACCCCTTTTCGACATTGGTAAACCCCCTACAAAATCCACGGAAATACTTTCTCATGGATGGGATGGAACATGCAGTGGTGAGTATAGCCCTCGTTTTCTAGTAGTGGGCTTACAAGTAGAACACATCACACACCCCTTTACATATTTAGTTACAATTGCTTTCATCTGAGGCCAATAACAAAACCTCTGCAGATGAGCCATAGTTTTTCCTACCCCAAAATGCCCAGACACAAGAGACGTGTGAGCTTCTCGTATTACATGGACTCGTTCACTTGTAGGAATACATAGCCTTCCAAGATGGTAGAGTAGTTTTCCCTGCAGACAATAGTTCTCTACTTGTGCACCATGGGTTAGCTTCTCATATACTTCTTTAAAATCTTCATCAATGCCATATTGTTCCACATAGCTATCATGAGATAAAGAAGCATTCTTCAAAATAATAGAA
This sequence comes from Picea engelmannii, assembly GCA_009831015.1. Classification (NCBI taxonomy): domain Eukaryota; kingdom Viridiplantae; phylum Streptophyta; class Pinopsida; order Pinales; family Pinaceae; genus Picea; species Picea engelmannii. Next base: position 299,514 of record ML782133.1, on the reverse strand, counting down.
GCAACAATAGGAGGTCTAGAAAGCATATCAATTACCTTGTTACTCRTACCCTTTTTGTACTTGATTACCAAATGAAATTGTTGTAGGAAACCCATCCATWTGTAATGTCAAGATTGTTGSAATTTGGTCTGTGCTTGGAGATACTGTAAGGGTTGATGATCTGTATGTATGATTGTTTCCTTCCCTAACAAGTAGTGCTTCCATTTCTTTACGCTTTGAACTAATGCATACAACTCTTTATCATATATAGGATAATTAACAACAACTTGGTTAAAAGTTTCAGAGTGGTAACAGATAGGCTTACAATATTGCATCAATACTGCACCCATGGCGTGCCCTCTGGCATCTGTCTCGATCTCAAAGGGCTGTTGAATATTTGATAGTGCTAATATTGGTGCGGTACTAATATTTTCCTTCAAAGCGTCAAAAGTTTTTTGTTTCGTTCCTCCCAACTGAAAAGTGTTATTCACGCTGGTTAAGGCATGCAAAGGAGCTTCTATAAAGGAGAAGTTTGAAATGAATCTCCTCCAGTGCTGGACTGCACCTAAGAAGCTTCGTATTTCGATTACACTTTTGGGCTCAGGCCAATTTACAATTACATCAATCTTGGAAGGATCAATTTCCAATTGTCCTCCTCCTACAATATGACCTAAGTACACAAGTGCAGTCTTACCAAATTCACATTTGGACAATTTTACATACAACTTTTCCCTTTGCAAAGTATCCAATACTTGTTTTACATGCCTTACATGTTCATCCCAAGTCCCGCTAAATATAAGAATGTCGTCTAAATATACAATCACAAAATCATCTAGAAATGGCCTGAATACATCATTCATCACACACATGAAAGTTGTCGAAGCATTACAAAGCCCAAACGACATAACTAACCACTCAAACAATCCCTATTTGGTTTTAAAGGCAGTCTTCCATGCATCATGTTCTGCAACCCTAATCTGATGGTATCCACTGCGCAAATCCAACTTAGTGAAGTAAACAACATTCTTTAACTGATCGAGTAAATCATCTATACGAGGAAGAGGGTATCGATTTTTCACTGTGATTTTATTTAAAGCCCGGTAATCGACACACATTTGCCATGTGCCATCCTTCTTTGGCACCATCATGATCAGAGAACCACAAGGAGATGAGTTAGGCCTGATTACCCCTTGATCCAGTAAGCCTTGTACCTGCTTTTTTATCTCTGTGATCTCTACAACGGACATCATGTACATGCCCACATTAGGAAGAGGAGAATCCTGTTGAAGATGTATTTCATGTTGGATTTCCCTCTTAGGAGGTAATCCATATGGTTCCTGGAAAATATCATCATACTTAGAAGCAATGTCAATTAATTCTTTCTTATGAGAAGGATCACATCCTTGAAAAGTGTCGAATGTTCCGACATCCTTTTCCCTTATGACCATGAATACATATTTCTTATTAGTGTTTATGAGCCTCTTCATTTGTCCTGCACTAACAAGTGTTGTGTTTACCCTCATGATGTGGGCTTTAACAATATATTCCACTCCCCCCTTAGTAAGGTGATATTTGTTCTCATGATGAAAGAAGATTGTTTTTTTATCATAAAGATAAGGACTCCCCAACACTATGCCACATATATCAAGTGATACAACATCCAAATCCACTTCATCAATCAACTTTGAAGCAATAACAAATATGACCCTACATTGCTTGGTGACATTAAGTTTTGCATTATCACATACCCAACCAAGAGGATAAGGCTTTGGATGTGGTTTAGTTTCGAGACCCATCTTTTTGACATGTGCTTCAGATATCAAGTTTACTTGGGAACCCAGATCAAATAGTGTATCTATCTTAGTGTGCTTAGATACAACTCTTGTATGAAATAATTCATTCTTATTTCTTTCATCATCATGAGATTCATTATTGGAATTTGAACTAGCATGAAGGGAATCTTTACCTTGTATTCCAACCGCTGTGATCTTTCCTTCGTCTCCTGAATCGGAACCAAGATCTTGTTGCACTCTAGCAACGGTCTTTGTCTTCCCCTTTCCACTGAACTGCTTCGATCTCTTCTCTAGATGTAGTTTCCAACAATTTTCATCATCATGACCATTCTTCTTGCATTGAGTGCAATATGGTCTCCCTTCTTCTCTCTTTACAACGACGGTCTTTTTGTCCTCACTTTTAAACTTCTTAATCTGCTTATGTGGGAAATTGGAAGGTTTCTTTGTGGGATCTTCTTGAACATGCTTTCCCCTGTTCTCAAGGTGAGTGGCTTGCACACAAACTCGTCAAGACTGGTGGGGTTAAACAATAACAAAGTATGATGTATATAACTGTGAAGTGCACCAATATACTTCATCAAAGTTTCATAATAATCCAAAGGAATGTTTAATGCAAGAGCTTTATTCCTAAATTCTTCCGTGAAACTTTGTACAGTTTTACCTTTACTTTGTCTTAAAGTTTTCCATTCCATCATTGATTTATGTAAATAACCCAATGGATAAAATTGCTTCCTTATCTCTGATTTAAATTCCGACCACGAGGAAAGAAGATTACCACACTTACTTTTGTCCTGAAGTTTGCTCTCCCACCATATGAGAGCGGTGCCCTCCAGCTGGAGAGAAGTCAATTGCACTTTAACTTCCTCTTCATCAATTTGTTGGACACGACAATATACTTCAACCTGTCAGATCCAATTATCTAGCTTTTCAGGATTAGCATCTCCATTAAACATAGGTAAAGCAAATTTTACATCAAGCTTTAATAATGGTTTCTTAAAAGAATCTTTATGGCTAAAATGATGAGAATGCTCCAAGGAAGAAGAGCTAGAACTTGATGGTGAAGATGGAGGCTCATGAGGCTCTCCTCCAGCCCCTTGATTCACTGAAGCATTATCATCAGTTTGTGCTTCCCTTTTCTTCCCTTTCTTCTTCATCTGCTTCACGTAGTCTCCATACATTCGCTCGACCATTTCTGACATGCGGTAAAAGACCATGTGGAAGTTTTTCTCCTGTTCATCACGCTTGTCTTCTTCTGCCATTTTCTTCCTTTGGGATGCATGACCAACTTCGAGATTGAAAGTCTTAAGAGTTTCTTCACCTTGTTTATGCTTGGCCCTAGTACCAACAATTCAAGTCAAAGATGACTGCTCTGATACCAACATGATCCGAGATCTTTTCATCGAAGTGACTTATAAATAATTGTATTAAATGAGCATAAATTAAAGTGCACCATAAAGAATGAAAAGATTAACAATGAAGAGACATAAGCATAAAATCTGAACACAAAAACTTGATAATCGAGTTTGTCCCTGGTGGACTACGTCTCTGGGTCCTACTCTCAAATGGGTAGGCCTTTTTATTAACTCAACAAAAGAATTTGGCAAAATACATAAGTATACCTCATTATGGAATTAAGTTGCAGAAGCTATGCTCAAATCAGAAAACAAACAACACCATTGAATTTGTGGAGTCGAATTACCCAAAAATGACTGTCTCCATGCCTCAATCTGACTCTGGCACTGCCAGGCCCATGAGAAATCTCATCTCGATTTCTGTGCCTGCAACCTGCAATTAATTCACTGTACTTCATCTCAAAAAATGTGCTCGATCATACCATCAAGCGCCCCCCCCTTTTTTTATCCATGGGAAAACTCAGCATTTAAGTTAAATGTTGGGCGGACTAACCAACAGAGTCATTTGGCTCAACGGTTGGCCGATGCTATGTAAGGCGTTTGGTTAGGGGGAGGTCTCGGGGTCGAGTCGCATGCCTCCCCTTTTGAGCTTATAGTTATAACAATATATATGTGTGGTTTGAAACGTCGCCAAGTTTGGATTTGTCGTTTAGATTTGTCGGAGTTGGAAGTTTGGCCACCATATTTAGCGGGACCTCCGCCATATTTGGTGGGCCTTTTTTTATTTTTAAAATTTTGGTTATGAGCCCTCATTGGGCATTTTCCCACTACCATGTGGTAGCCCATGACTGGACCACGTGGCAACCAACCATTGTCCCACGTCATTCACTTGTACAGTCACCCTGCCATGTACGGTATGGATGCCACGTGTCTGCCACGTCCTGTACGGACTGCCACGTGGCAACCAACCATTGTCCCACGTCATTCACCTGTACAATCCACCTGCCATGTACGGTATGGATGCCACGTGTCTGCCACGTCCTGTACGGGCTGCCACGTGGCACTTCCTCATTGGTCCACATGTTGATCGAAAAATGTCGAAAATGAGTGACACGTGGCAACCTCTGGTGTTGCTATGTCACCATGCTAACGTCAGCATGACACATATCGTTCTCTACGTATTCCACATACACTATACAGACGTTGATGTCATCTGTACTAATGCTGATGTCAGTATTACAGATGTTGACTCATCCCTACTCATTGGGCTAGGTTGACCAAAACTTTGACCACATATATCTTTTGATCCGTAACTTCGTTTGACGAGTTGTTTACGTCGTTGGAAAGCTTGCGATGCGCTCTTCATGATGATGCCAATTTCACTAAGTTTTGAGGACTTTGATTTTTTGCCCTTTCTCTGTCTTCTGAGGCCATTCTGAGCTTCCTGAGTTGCTTCTGCGAATTCTGAGTTGTCCTTAGTCTTCTCTGGATCCTTTTTGGATCATAAATCAATCTCAAATGCATTGAACAAGTGACAGTTGATCGGATCATGGACACAAAGACGAAGGGCACCTGCTAGCAGGACATCCAACTCTATCAGGTTGTTAAAGCAGGGAAACTTCTTCACTAGGGCAAGTGGCTCACTAGAAGTTAAATTCAAGAGAAGTTTCCCCATACGATGAAAGAACTTGACGCAATGGGGACCATTACTTCCTAAGGGGGGAGGACTGATCCAGGTGGATACTGGTGGCCACCCACCTATTCCACTAATTCATAATGGTTCCACATCTTGGTAGTTTTTCTACAGTTTTCCGGGTCTCGAACTTTCAGTGCCAATTTGAGGCCCTAAACGACATTTTTTGGCTCGACAACGTCTAGCATAATATCCAAGGCAAATGCTAGGCCGAACAAAATGTGTACTCCTCAGCTATAAATTTCCAACGAGGTATCGAGCGCCCCAAACGAAGATCGTATGCAAAATTTGCACCCCTAGGAAGTTGATGTATCAACTAACCAAATCAGGGCCCACAAACTTTTTGGCGTTTCATTTTATGGGGTTAGGGTTTTGGATGTTCAGGGTTTTCTCATTGATGCTTTATGTTAAAAGGCCTTTTCAACCTATTTATAATCAACTTCTTGAGAATGAGCGTAGTCGACACGTCTCTCTCTTCAAAGATAAGCTACCACCATTCTGGCTAGCTTGTGTGCTTTGCATTTTACAGTGTTTTGTATTTCAGACAATCATTGATAGGATATAAGTTTTATGGTATTAGTGTGTTCTTTGTAATAGCTTTGTGTATTTCCTTGTTATATCTTTGTTATATCTTTGCCTTCATGTTGTTCTCAATATAATATGGATCAAAGGGGGGTCGAAGAATAAGGTTGTCTCTCAACTTCAAAAAGTGATGTGTAGAAGGCTATCTTAGGGATTAAATTTCCTAGCGAGTTGACCCAAGTAACCTGAATATGTCATTTGATGATGTCCTCTGTGATGGTGTTATTCAACTCTTACCTATTCAACATGAGTCGACCATGGACATTAAGAGAGTATTTGAATATAGGGAGTTTATCAATTGAGATACCAACCAATTAAAGTAAACGAGTAGTCTCCCTAAACTAGTAGTGAGCTTGACTTTAAATTTTGCTAGTGGCCATGGCCTCTAAGGAGCAGTAAGCAAGAAAAGGGTAATGATCCTTGCCAGTTGAAGAGTTTACAAAGTGTTGAACCTAATGCAAAAGGGAAACTAATCTAAAGATGATCTTAATCCTGGTGAGGAAGGGGGGATGGGGGGGGGAGGGCATAAACTCTGCATGAATAATGGCCCAAGGAATTGATCTCTTGCATTTGTTGATGCGGTGAAGCATGAGAACCTAAACTCCCTCTATCCTGACCCAGTCTAACTCCAATAAGTTATGTCCCCAAACCTCTGAACCGTGGGCTTGATAAGGCCGTCCATGAGGTCTATCTTGGATGTAATGTCCTGAAATTGGTCACGATAATACAAATTCTTGAGAAAAGTGAGGGAGCCATAACCCTTGTTGATTCGAGGCTGGAGGGATTTCCTTAAACCAAATCTAGGCCCTAAAAACTATATAGGTTGAATGACCGAGACCACAAGATAAGGCCAAGGGAGGGAAGGTGGTTCCTAAAAGGACTTAATTTTTGAACTCGAGCAAAATGAGGGTGACCCCATATGTGGTTAGAGGTGAGCTTGGCAAGTGGCTTTAAGTACTTTAGTGGTGGACTCTTGAGGACTTTAGAGAAAAGGTCACATGCCAAAATTGCAAGACAACGAAGGAGATATATTACAAAAAGCATAATGATGTGATATAGCTCTTAGAAGAATAGGTGAAACTTCAACATATATGTGGGTCCAAATAGTGCACTAGTGTGCATGGATCATCCTCAAACTCAATACGGTTACATTTAAAAGTCTAAGCATTGTTGATATAAAATGTATCACTCAAATTGTGAAATGAAGTGGGTTATATATATCCAGTCATTGCATACATTTTTCTCAAAGTCAAGGATAGGATGTCAATATGTAACCCTTATCTAAAGTGTGATATTGGGATACAATAACTTCAAGTCGCTTAGCATTAATATCAGTCTAGATCCATCTTAACTCCTGGTTTATCAAGCATTGAGAGAGATCAAATCCCTCGAAGTGCAAACTTTTTTTAGAGTGCAAAACTTGAGAAAAATATTTACACCTCAAAAGATTTAATCTCTCTAAACACTCGATACATCTAAAATTAAAATGAATCTAAATTAATATGTGTATTATCACTTGCATATAGTATTTTTTTATTTTTAATTATTTTTAAATTGTGATATATAATATCATTACCTATGTAATAACATCTAAATAATATTAAACTATAAAATACCTCTCAACACAAAAATACTAATAATAAACATCACATCATTTAAATTAAATACCTCTCAACACAAAAATACTAATAATAAACATCACATCATTTAAATTGAAGCACACTTAAACCCATTTTACATTTAAATATATAAGTTGCCTTCTTGTTGTCTTAAATGTGTGGACTTTTTAATGATGCTTTTCTTGCCTTGAGGTTTTAATCTATCCGGATTTTAAATAAGTTCCAAGGAACATGTGTATTTTATTTTATTATTAATTTTTAATAATTAAATTATATTTTATTTATATTAATATAAAAAATCTATACATATTTTATTTAAAAATGTTGCTCTCCTCTTTTGACAAGAAAGTGTTAAAATGAATTATTTTGAATAATGTTATTTGACTTTTCATTTGTTGCATGATAAATACTCATGAATTAAATAATAAAAAATGGAAGAGTGTGGAGATCAATGAATAGCTGGACGTAGAGTATTATCCGTGTTTAAGTATGGATTGAGAAGGAAAAAGAGGGGTTGTTAGGATCTTTGTAATTTTGTTTAAAGGTAAATGTTATGATGATTTTGTTTGGATTGTTTGAAAGTATAGGATAGCTAGAATTATTAAAAAAATTATGATTTTATTTTTTTTCCATAAGATTTTATAATTTTAATATGTTTTATATAATTTAAATTAATTTATATAAATTTTAGAAAATACATGTATAATATATTAAAATTTTGTTTTTATAGTATTTTTATTTATGGTTTTTTTAAGAAGTAAATTAATAAATAAAAAAAATTATTTATT
>ML782133.1:279499-291435 GCA_009831015.1 Picea engelmannii | reverse complement strand
AGGCATCTAGCAAGAGTGAAAGTCTCCCCCCACAAAGACCACCAACAAGTTATTTCAAGTGGCGTGGTTTTCCTTGAATAACGATGATGAGTCAACACACATTAGTAGATCAAGACCAGTGGTGGCTATCCTCATTGTCGATTGACCACTGAGTTACGATAGGTTTTACTACCTTCGAAAAAGAGTGACTCCAATTTCTAAAATTGAAATATTAAATTATTATTATTATTGTTATTATTCTCACACACACATTATAATTATGTCAAATCAACTAGCTCGGTTCATTCAAAGTGGATTAAAAAAATATATGACTATATATACATACAACCATTTAATCTTGTAACAAACTTCCTTTCAGTTGTTGGAATTTGACGATATAAAATTACATTGATCTAGAACTTTAATCAATTTTTTGACAATTTGGGTCGATTTAGAGTTGGGAAAAACCCCTAAGAGCATTGTTCCACTATGCACGAATCTTGGATCATGGTAAAACTCTACTCATGCCTAAAATTTCTATTGGATTCTTATGAGAGTTGTAGTTGTAAAGATGGTTCGTTTGCTATAAGATTAACTTACTCCTACAAACATTACACTACAAAAAAAAGTTCCCCTTATGAAACACTACATCAAAGAAATGGCGGGAAAAACATGGACTTGGAACAAAACGAGTTTTCCCTTTACAAAACCATTGGGTTTCATACAAGGAAGCAACATAACTCCCACAACAAAGAAATATCCCAAACAATTGATCTTTCTCTTCGTTGCTCAATCTCTATTTTTTTTTTCTTGTGAATGGATCTTCATAAAAATATTTTTTCAGGTTTCCAATACTCGTTTTTAGTTGAATGGAGAGTCGAATCAATCTTCAAACTAATATCTTTCTCATCCTTCTCTAAATGAGTTTTGCTCGATCCTCGATTCTCTAAAATCATCTCATCCTTCTCGTTAATTTTCTTGTCTACTAAATTTAAACTAATAAAATGAAAATGGTCTATAGATTAATTATAAGATCTTTTCAATTGGAAATATAAGAAAAGATGTGGAAATATTAACCCATTTTTAGTGAAAAGCTTCAAATATTCTTTTAATGTTTCATTTCCAAATTCCATAAAATTTATACCTTCATAATAACTTTGGGGTATAAAAGATATCAAGGAAAACTTATTATATTAAGTTGTCGAGAACATAGATCAACAACTTAAACACATAACTTGACTAAAACAACAAAATCAAATTGACGACCAAAACATGCCTCATATAAATTACTCCAAAGGCATGAACTCTCATCTCGATCGTCATATTTAACATAACTTTTATTACAAGAAATAAAAATTACATTTTGAATAATTAGTCTAAAAAACCTTTCAACCCCAAGAGGAAGAAAGACGCAACAAAACTGGCCCTCTAAAAGCGGCCCCAGTACAAATGAAGTCTATAAAGAAAATAATCATTAATCTCAACCAAGAAGAAACTATAGAGGAAGACCAGAAGAGAACCTGGACGTACCAGGCCAGAGTGACAAATAAACCCTTAAGATTCAGATTCAGAGGGACAACAAAACAAAAGGACCTGCAATCACGGAAGAGAAAGCCATAAACCGCACGCCCTAAAATGGACCTCAAAGTGCTGACCGAGGCCTCAAAAATCAACACTGCACACCCGAAAAGAAAGGACCTCAAAGCTCTGACTCAAACACCGACAAAGAAGCAGAAACCCCAACATCCACTCCACAAAAAACCTAGAGCCAGAGGGGAGCGCAGGGACCCCAGCCACCAAGACCACCGAGAAAACCCTGACATTGCATCAAGCCCTGAACGAACCAACATGGATGGATTGATTAGATCCAACCCTTAAGAAAGCTTATGTAAAACATCCACACGCACTAAAGGCTGAAGCAACAATACACCAGAACCCCGTAGACGATAGAACATGTAACAATAAACCAGATCTGAAGCTAAAAACCAGAGGAAAAAACTGCAATGCACCCACAGGCAGAGCAACGTACTAGAGACAAAACAGATCCGCACAAAGGACGTGCGACCAACAAGCATCTCACCGAGCATGCAAAAGAAATTCCATCCGTCTAAAGCAAAGCGCGACCACAAACCGAGTGAGAAGGAGGAGGCAAAAATCCGCTTCAATGAAGATAACACCTACACAATGAGACCAAGCTACTTGAAGGCGCAAACTCCAAATCTGAAACCTGTATGAGAGCACTAAACCAACACTACCTTGACCACCTAGAAGAGATGAGCCACATAAACTTAGTAGGGACGACGAGAAAATCCAATGCTTTGCGACTAGTGTTTCCCTAACCACAAAGCCTCCCTCACCATCTGAAAACTAACAATTGTTCACATCCCTATCGTCATATTAAATATAATATGTCAAAACTAACAATTGTTCACATCCCTATCGTCATATTAAATATAATATGAAAGAATTGAGATGGATTTATGTTAATTATTAATTTTGTTTATGTTGTTTGGTGAAATTAAAAATAAAAACCAATCATTTCAATTTTAATTTATGTTAATTTATTTATTTAAATTAATTTTTAATATTTTATTTTATTTTAAATGCAAAATGCTAAAAATAAGAGCTCTCAAATACATAATTATTACGAAAACCGTATATACTCATAGTATACTATATATATATAGATACTCATTGTATACAATATACGTCGTATCCAATATTTCATGATTCGACGTCCAACACGACGCGTCCTTTCCAACTGTGCAGTCGTAATCTTCGATAATCCCAATTATTCGATCACAATATTCACTGGGCCGAATCCTTTGCCAACGACCGGTCCTAAGATCGAACTCTGCGCATACCAGACCTCCATTTAACAAGCAAATTAGCGGAAGCCATGGAAGCCCGTCTGGGATGAGAACCTCTTAATCCGCCTGTAATTCCATGTAAGCGGTGTTAATCTTTAATATCTGAGCAAATGTCGTGGCTTGCGCGATCCCTTGCTTCGTCTTTCAGGGCCACAGACGAAGAGCACGACGACGAAGAAGACAAAGAAGAAGAGGAAGACGAAGAAGAAGAGAGCAGAAGGCACGCGAGAGGCATGAAGGAGGATCTCTCAGAGCTCACAAAGAGCTTCACGAAACAGCTATGGGGCGTGGCCTCGTTTCTCGCGCCGCCACCGGCCACGAGCACTCACGCCACAAACCCTAGTTTACGGGATTCGCCCGCCTCGGTTTTGAATCCCGACCCGCATCCTTCATCTGAATGGAATTTGCAGCAGCTGGAGTCACTCGATCGGATGGAGAATTCGTCCCCCGGATCTCCCACGGAGAACACGCAGGGCTTGACGGGAATCCGCAGCGATTTTGCGGAAATCCGTGGGAGTGTGAAGACGGGGTTCTCTAGGTTTTCGTCCAACAAGGCCGTTAATGGAATCTCTAAGTTGGCTTCGACTTTCTTTCCTTTTAAAGCAGAATCTGAAGGGGAAGAATTCGAGGAGGAGTCAGGTGCATTCGAGGAGGAGGAGGAGGAGTCTGGTGCATTCGAGGAGGAGGAGGAGGAGTCAGGTGCATTCGAGGAAGAAAGTCTCAAGTCCGCCGTTGGAATTACGGACGAGGTTTTGACCTTTGCGAGAAATATTTCAATGCATCCGGAGACCTGGCTGGATTTTCCTCTGTTTTATGACGAAGACGATCCTGACGGTAAGTCGGCTTAGTTTCCTTTCCGTATGCATGATTTGAGTGTTTATGTTCGGTTTTTGGCCTGTTTTGAAAAGTTTAAAGGAAATTTGCCTGAGTTTGTAAAAAATGCACAGGAAATTTGTTTCAAATCTTCGAAATTTGCAAAAATCCTCTTCTCATTTTCTACAATTTGATAATTCTTGGGGGCAAAACCGTTTTTGTCTGGTTAAATGTTCAATGTTATTGGAGATCTCCTTCAATTGTTTCAAATTGAGAATTGTAGAGCCTGATATATGCTGTTAGGTCAATCTTGAAAATTATAGGGTTACAAAATCGCCATTAGACTAATTGAACGTTCTCGTCGAATGGCTGTAAGCAGTTCAAAGGAGGATACGTCTTGCTATAAACTGATATCTCTTGGTTAATATTTGTCCTGATTATTTTTTTCTCTCAGTCGGTTTACTGAAATCTCAAAGAAGATTCTGTTTTCTTTTTTGGGAAATGCTTAAAGAAACATGCCCCAAGGGGCTGCGTGTGCAAAGGGAGGACTTCTTTCGGCCTAGGTGTCAGGTCTAAGGAGTAGCTATTCTGCCAAAATCACCTGGGACTTGAACCTGCCCTCATCCCTTTGGAATTCATTCCATGCTGGTGGGCCAGACCTCAGTGAGAATGGAACCCTTGTGAATGGCTTAAGACTGTTGACTTCGGCTGTGAACCAATGCACTCTGATAGCAGATTTTTTTTTTGCTTTTATCTTGGAAAAGAAGAAGCACACACTTTGATTTATATTATTGTTTCACTAATATATCTGATGTGCCTTTTATCTTCCCTTAAGTTTTTTCCAAGGAAAATCTCTCAGGGAAACCCAAGGGATGCTTCCCCATATTCGTGGATGGCATCCTTAGTAAACCTGTCAGCATAGACCAGTGCACCTCACCCATAGGGATTTGAACCAGACACCTGCTGGCATGGAACTAGCCAGTGCTCAGCATATTGGTGACAACCGGTTGAGTGAACCCCTTTGGCTTTCTTAAAAAAATTGTTAAAAATACGTGTCCAAATCAAGTAGTAGATCCCTCTGGTTCATGTCATTTGTTTCATCCAAGGAAGCTATGCAGTGACTGGTGTGGTGGACATGATGGAAGATTGATTTGTTCAAAGTTGAATTGGCATGCTTGCGAAATTGTTTTAAAGCATCTTTGAAGTATTCTGTTGCAATTTCAAAGCATACTTTCAGAAACCTGAAATAATGATGGTCCAGGAACAATTGTATCTGGTATATTGTACGAGGGCGAGGTTGTAGAAGAAAATAACACCTACTGATTAATAATAATTTACCACCTTATTATATGGATCCCTTTCAGTCTCCTATGCAAATTGCAGGGTTGATGTAAGGCTGAGTGGAGGATGAAAAGTAGGTTGCAGATTGAAAGTAAAACGTAGAAATTCAGTGGTTGGGGGTTTTAGTTGAAAAGAAAGGTTTACTTGACAGCCGGGTAATATCACTGGTAACCATGTATAGCTGCGCATTTGGGAAGGCAGTGTTTCATTTGGGACACAAGTTAATGATAGAAAAAGGCTTATCTTGAACCATGAATGCATTAGGAGACAATAGATGGAATGCTATATCCCATCTCAGAAAGGACTCAAGTTTTGAATCTAAGGCAGTAGTAAGATAGTAAATATAGAGAAACAAAAACCTGAACTACACAGGTAGAGTCTTGACAATCACATTGAAAGTATAGCAACAAATAATATAAGGATGTTGGACCACATACAACACAAGATTGAACTCTTGAGGAATTGAGGCTAATTAAGTCCCAGAAGACCAAGCTAACACTAGAATCTACACTTTCACTTTTCTCCTGTGCTCTGCTAAACCCTAACCTTGTGCTGCTACCTTCCCCGTGCCCTTTGGGCTGCCAGGCCTGCAATCATGTCAGGCAGAGGCATTGACCCTCCTCCTGACGTCGATTCTCAAGCTGCTACCTATTGGTTACTTGTTACCTCCTCAGAGGGGTGGCAGGCGTGGGGGGGGGGGACAATCCAGGATCCTAGAGGAAATGAAGTGGTGAACTATGCCTGGGACCTACGGAATGTGTCAAACAATTTGGCTGAAGTCTATGCATTGTGGTGTGGGCTAAGGAGGACAGAATATCAAACTTGTCGGTGATTGGAGACTCGTTGCTGGTAATTCAAGTAGTAAATGACCAAGGTAGCCCTTCCCCAACAAGCTAAATTCGATTTTAAGGAGCATCAAGTGTCATGTTCAAACCTCTGAACAAATTTGCTTGTTCCATGTCAAAAGGGGGCTCAATGCAAAGGCTGACTCATGGGCAATAAAAGCCAAGACTATCCAACAAGACTCATTGTATAAGAATGGGGTTCTTCGTCCTTTACAACTTCCTTAAGCATGATGGGTAGTGGCACAATTTTTTTTTTGGTTAAATAGTCTCAAGGTTTCAAAAGGGGGCTTTCCTTGCCCTTGGAGATGGGTATCCATTCGATGATCCGAATCCCAATTTGATTCATGCATCAAGTACTAGCTAGCCGGCCAAAGGGGACAACACGTAGGTGGCCTCCCGTGCTCCCACACTCTAAACATCATCTTGCGCGAGGTTATATTAACTCCATTTGCTGCGAAAGACCGGAAGTATATGGTACAATGGTTGGATGTGAATATCTCTGTTTTGTGGCGTCTAGGGAAGGAGCCTTGTTGAATTACCGGTTTAGATCTATAGGAGAAGAAGCAAGAAGGTTGGAGGCTAGAGTGAGGGTGGGTTTGGACCTGGTGGACTCTGTGTCAATGCGGGTAATTTATGTTTGCATCTCCAGGTGTGACTTGGGGTCGATTCTAAAACTGTCAGTTGTTTTGTTAGCTGGGCAGTTAAATGGTGAAGGACATCAGCGCTTTCTCTTTTGTCTATTCATCTTAATCTACCAAGAGGATACACCCTGAGGGTACTGTAAGGAACTGGTTTCATCAAAGCTTTGATGCACTTGGTTTTTAAGGGGTTTAAGCACAATGGACAGTCGTCAACTCAAGGAAATGCGAATGGTTCTCAGGAGATGAAGAAATTAGCTAGGCCATGATGTTACTTTCGGCCAAGATGGAAGAGATGGAACAGGCAATCAACTCTCTTACTGCCAATGTCACGGTCCTCCTCCAGTAACAGAGGAAAAGAGTTGATACCTTGGAAGTGGAATGTGGTCGATCACGTTCGCAATTTGCAACAATGCATTTAAACTCTCTATCTTTGGCATCCAACAATCTGGGAGATGGACAACATGGAACCAGGGAGGAAGACACCATCAGTCAAAATCGAGACCCAATGGACATTGAGGAACCAAATCCTCCATACTTGGTCGGGGAAGAAGAAGAACAGAGTAGTGTCCACACTTAAATCCATGATTGTTCTTTAGATTTGTATGTATTTTGGACCAGTATATCAGGGTAGCTACTAGAGGGCTGAGGCCATTTAGAGCCTCCTTGATTATGTATTTATGTTCTGATCTCTAGATATGTATTGCACTTGGTGCCATTTTGATATATTCATGAGCATACTTTGGATATGTTGTCTCTAATGTTTTGGAAACATGATTTAATTATTTATATTTTTTCATTAAAATTTATATATTTTATGTATTTTTTAAAAAACCGGTTCATTGAAACTGGTTCGACCGGTTCATTACCGGTTCCGGTTCCGGTTCAGGTTGGACCCTCAATCGGTTCCGGTGCCAGTTCCGATTTTTAAAACTATGTTCAATTGGACCTTCCAATCAAAAGTTTTAACAATTTAAGTTGACATTCATTTTTAAGCCCTTCTTTGGGGACTGCTCCGAGCTGACTGTGTTCCTGTTATATGTCAGAGATTACTGGTCTAAATCCTTTGATAATTTGACCTGTAACAGCCTGAAATGTCTTCTCCAGAACGCCACTGGTATGGCTCAATTTTTTGTACTCAATTGTCAACATGATGAAGTAGGACAATGGTTAACCCTGAAGAGTTTTATTGCTAAGTTATGAGTTCAAATATAGTCTTATGAAATTTTGCTCTTCTATAAGAATACAGACAAGGAATGAGATATGAAATGGAAGACAAATATTGATGGCTTTGATAGCATTTAGAATAATTCTTCTTCTTGTTATTCGGTGATAATAATGGTGTCAACTTCAGTACGGAGTCCACAGACAAATATAATAGTAAAGGATTGATGATAATATAGAGATGATATGTTACAATGACTAGAGGTATGCTATCCCTATGCCTCTTTACCATATTCCCACTTTTCAGTTATTGAGTTTCTTGTTTTATTTGGAATTTTAATGATTTATTATACAATGTTATGTGAATTGAAACTCAAGGCCAAGATTTCCACAGGCAAAGGAATACATCCTTTTGTATTCAAAACTGAAGAGAATTTTAATATGATATTTCATGCACATTATCTTATTAGATTGGCATTGAAGTCACAAATTTGGCAAGGATGGAGATGCACTTAGAGACATGGGATTTTGACTCTTGAGTGACAAGTGGAACACAAAGGGTTAAATATTGGAAGGATAGCAGATGTTATTATTGAATTCACTGCATTTTTGGCATGAGGAATTATCATGTATATGGGTATTAACATTTTTGGCAGGGAACAGATTTTTGGGCAAGGGAGCTATTGAACGAAGACATGGATTTAGCATGGATAATGTTGCTTTGCATGTTCAATGAAGGATTATTATGGAGGCCAATTCTTATCAGCATCAAGATATTATCAGAATGGAGATAATTATAGAGGGTATGACAGATTTAGTATTATGAAGAGTCGAGACATTACTGGCAATGGTAGAAGATGCCGAAATGCAAGGAATAATATAAGAGAAGCGATGATGGGGCTAAGAAGGGTGGGGTGGGGGGTTGATGTAGGAAATGTGAGCTGAGACGTTTTTTTTTTGGAGGAGAGTGTTTATAAGAGCATTAATTGCGACAATTAAGTTATTTCCAGCTTATCATCTCCGAGCAGAAGGCATTTCATTGTTTTGCAGGTGGCAGATCCTTCATGTTTAGTTTGGAATCTGGATTAAAATCAGGAGTCTGACCTCAACTATGATGCAGACCAGACTTGTGACAGCACATGACTGAAATTATATAAGCAGGCCACAGCCGGGATTCAACAGTTTGACCCCATAGATAAGCGGGCCACAATTGGGCCTCAACAGGCTGATCTACAAGCATGTAGGCCAGTGTTTATGTTTTTTTCCCAAGAAAAAAAAGCTTTATATTTGATATTTCAAGGGTGAAATCAAAATATACATTTTTCTGCCATGTTGGCCCAGGTATAGATATCCTATGCTGTCTTCAAAACTGTGTTAGCAAGCAATATTACAGTCTTCCAAGGCCCCACCAAAGTGGCAACCTTCTGAATTTGATCAAAAAGCATTCAACAATTACACGAAACACCATAATTTACAACTTCCCAACCAGCCATGTCATCCTTTCCTGGCTTGCTTCTACCTCATCTTGGACTATACATTTTCAGCACCCAGTAAAGAGATAAATCAGTGTTTGAGATGAGGGTCTGGCCTCTGGATTTTTGTTTCATTAGCGAAGATAAGTATTTCGGCACTTTGGCGTTCAGAGCTTTGAATAGGAAATGTTAAACATCTCCCAAAGGCCGAAGTCATGGAGTGATTAATTATCCTTTAATTAACATTCGCTTTAATTAACCGCTGCTTTGTCCATTTAAGCCTTAAATGCTTCGGAACTTCGGGACTCCGGAGCTTCGTGACTTCGGGATTATTGCAATAGAAAAGTTTAAAGTTATCTCGAATGCCGAAGTTGCGGAGTAATTACTTACCGTTAATTACATCTAATAAAACATGTCTTAACCTTTAATCTCTGGTTCTTTTGTACTTTGGTTCTCCGACACTCCGACACTTCGTGGATTCGTTGATAATATGATATCTCAAAGGACAATCTCCTGGAGTGACGTCACATCTGATGACATGTCGTAGAAAACATGAGTGACATGTGTCACCCTCAATCGTGCTAAATATGTGTCCAAAAATGCCCACAAATGAGTGCCATGTGTCTCCACGTGTAAAGAATGCCAGGTGGCATAGGACACGTTAGCCAAGTACTTTATAAAACAATATTTAGGAACTTTAGGACTTCGGAGCTTCGCGACTTTGGGGTTTTTAGGACCTTTAAACGTTTGAGTTTAGAGAGCTGAAGCACAAAGTTTCGAAGTGGAACTTCAAACGAGAATTATACCATTGATCAAGTATTTCGCAGCTTTGAATCTCCGAACTCCTGCAAACTATAGATCTCAATAAGCGTTAGGTTTAACGATTAAGGATTGATCCACCCTGCCAAAACATAACGAAAATTGTATTAGTATATAAAATGATAATTCTAAAGCTAAAATTTTATTTATAAATAACAAAAATTAAAAAGAATTTAAAATTTGAATTTTTATTCAAAATTTTGATTTATGTTCTAACAGAGTCAACCCTTAGGATCCAATAGGGAGGAGCACCCCCACCCTAGGAAAGTTCATAGGAGATCAGACTTCAGAGGAGGTCAACAGATGCATAGGGAGCAGATGGTTCTAGAGATTGTACAGACTCACAGGGAGTCATGTTTCAAAGGAGCATGGTACTCTAGGATCGATGGATACTTGATGAGCTTGGTTTTAATCAAGAATGTACAAACTCAGAGTGAACTTGATCTCAGAGAGAGTCAGTTGGCTTAAGAGAGAGTCGATTATTTAGAGGGAGTTCCCCCCAGATCCAGGTGGAAGTGAGACATCTCCCTGGATTGACATACATGTGTCATGAGTTGAGGAGGCTAGACAGAAGCTTCAGAGGCAAGGGGCTTCTAGGAGATGTGATCTTGCTACAATGACAGAGGAGGCAGCTAGTCAGGAGGACTGGGTATGGGTTTTGTCTCAGTCATAGAGGGAGCAGCCAGTGAGACAGATTGGACAACAAGACTTACTCCAGTGACAGAGGGAGTTGGTCTTAGAGTTCGAGATGGAGGATCCTGGCCGGATGTACTCTTGGGATTAGAGGTGTGACTAGATCAGATGAGATCTTCCTCATTCAAGGGATACTAATGAGATTCGATATGATGGATTGCAAGTCCATGACTACACCTATGATGACAAATTTGAAGAAGTTGAGTGATTCTGATTAAGATTAAGATTTGGTGGATACCATGATGTACATGCGATAGATCGGATCCTTGATGTACCTGGTTAATGCCAGGCGAGATATTTGCTTTGCAATGAGCGCCCTGAGCCAGTATTTGGTTGAAGCCAAGGCAGTTCCAGTGGGTGGCAACGAAGCATGGTACAGTTGGATATGGTTTGTCTCATGTGATGAAGTGAGGCTGCAAAGATATACAGATTCCGATTGAGCAGGAGTGCAGTAGACATATTGAGCACCTCAGGGTGCTGCTTCAGCTTGGAATCAGTTACGATTTCCGGGATAAGTTGTAAGCAGGCTTCTGTAGCACTCAGTATAGTAGAGACAGAGTATGTCACAACCAATATCACAAGTCGTGAAGTGGTGCAACTTCAGAAGCTTCTTGTAGGACTTCATCCGAGACATGGTACAGAAGGGAGCAGTGAAGCTCCAATACTTGTCCACAGATGAGCAGATTGCAGATATCCTCCCAGAGTGGCCATGCTGACTTGGCTGAGGAGGATGATGCACATGATTAGCCATGCTGATTTGGCTAGTGATGATCGTTTATGTTTCAACATTGGGTAGACATTTCCCCAAATTGGTCATGCACAAGGCTATGCTAGTGCTGATATGACCAAGGGGAAAATGACTCATTCACTCACGAGGCTCTTCTAGTGGTGAATGGCTCAGGTATGTTGATGTTCTCCAGGTTCGGGCATACATTCTTCCTAGATTGGTCATGCATGGGGCTATGCTAGTGCTGTTATGACCAAAGGAGAATGATTCACTCATCCATGGGGCTTTGCTAGTGGTGAGTGGCCCAAATAAGCATAAGGTAGGCATTATCCCGGATTGGTCATGCACGGGGCTATACTAGTGCTGATATGACCAAGGGTAGTGATTCATTCACTCACGGGGCTCTGCTAGTGGTGAATGGCCTAGGTGTAGTCCTTCCCCTGTCAAGGAGTGGATGGACTTGAGATGCTATCACACGCATATTCCGGGATGGAATGCATGTGCGGAGATGGCACATCAACATGGCTCATGAAGACAACCTTTCTATGACATAAGTGTTAGCGTCGGAAGTCACC
>ML782133.1:229882-269722 GCA_009831015.1 Picea engelmannii | reverse complement strand
TTCTCCATATGTAACCGTTAGCTAGGGCCAAAATACTAGCGCCTCTCGCTACTCGTGACCTCGCGAGTGGAGCATCAGACTTTGGCACTCTCCCTTCGCGAAGTCCCGAGACGCGATGGTCAGTGACGGTTGACCTTCCCCGGACACTTTTTGTAACTCACAATCTCGCGCAACTAAAAGACATAGTCCGCCCTCCGAACTCACGAACCCCGAGCTTGAGAAATAACGTTGCGCTTGAATTGCTTGCGGTCAACGGCCCTCGTAACTTCGCGAATGCCTCCCGAAGGATTCCGACCGTTGACTTCCTTAAAACTTTGAGCACTATACTTGACGAGACTGGGCTAATCTGCAATTGCCCATCAATCGCTGTTCTGCTCTGTCGCTGAATCCTTTTCGCTGAAGAATGAAATACCCGCTCGCTTGATTTTAAGTCCGAAAAGGACTTCTTTTGTGTGCTGCGCTTGGGCGCTTCTTGTGCAACCTGCAGACCCGGATATCCCTATGCCGAAGACAAGTAATGTTGCTAACAATAAGAAATCCAAATATGGAGAATGCCCCCCTCGTTGAGAGGGAGTGTTGGAGATTTGCAACTTCGAGCAGTCATTCTCCATAAGAAAGTACAAGAAGACCCATCTATACGATTACAAGAAGCCCTAGAAATAAGTTGAAGACCCAGGAAGAGAAGTCAGCCCCACAGGAAAATAATAATAAAATTGAAGACCCAGAAATAAAAAGTCGGCCCTATTACTGCCCAAACTAGCAGTCCTACAAGGCCTTAGACTGCTATGGGAGCAACACAAGGAATAGGTGCCCATTGTCACCACAACACCTATCCTCTCCCTGTTCAAGCCCAACTCCCACTCACGAAAGGCTTTGGGAGGCTACCCTATCACACAACACAATCACCTGACCTGACCGATTAGAAGACTAGTGCCTTAACTCTTGAGCTATGTGCTATGGTGAAGGGGTAGGAGTTAATTATTTAAAGTCTGCTGATATACAATTAATTTAACACAGAAAATAAGACTATAACAGCAGCAAAATAACATTCATATCATCACAATATATAGCTCTAATACACAAGATTGAATGTTGATAGCACTTACCCATGCTTGGA
The DNA here is from genome assembly GCA_009831015.1 of Picea engelmannii. NCBI lineage: Eukaryota > Viridiplantae > Streptophyta > Pinopsida > Pinales > Pinaceae > Picea > Picea engelmannii. The sequence continues at coordinate 268,605 of ML782133.1, read as the reverse complement.
GATTTGTCTAGGCAAAATACCTTGGTAAAGTCGACGAAAATGAGATGTAGGCTTGCTGTAAATGACTGCAGACCTGCATCAAATCTCGACTTTCCCCTTTTAAAATATTCAATTAAAAGCGTACAAACTAAGGGGAAACAATTATCCTTGGGGAGGGGAGTCCAAGACAAAATCCCAAGGGTTCCTAGCTCATGACATGTGAAATTACAGCAAGCTAGTATATGCATTTTTTTTTGTATTTTTATATTTTATAAAACAGAAAATTAAAAGAATTTGGATTTTTCGAAATAAAGTTGGTTGAGAGAAAGTGGACTTACCTCCGGTCTTACCTTTTCACCTCCAAATGTCTGTTGTGATCACAACCACCTCTAAGTCAACTTTAGACTTTGAACTAAAGGATGGGTTAGGAGTTGATGGACTATCACCCCCGTCTTAGTCTAGAAAGAAAAGATTGATATTATATCCTTGCTAGGAAAGCTCCCAATGCATGGTTTCCAACCACTAGATTGGCATGGGTGCAAAGGAAAACTCTGTTCTCCTTGTTGAAGATATCCCCCAAAGGATGTGTTCAACCCTTGGATCCTAGCCCCTCGACACCACCAAGGGAAGAGATGAGGCACCTAGCCTAAATCTTTCCCTCCACGTGACTATGTAGCCCCTCAATGGACCAAGCCCTTGATCATACAAATCAGCCCAAGCATAAACAATCGTTTCTTCAATTAAGCACTATTACTCATAAGCCAAGAAGAGATAGCATAGAAAAATCAACCACAATACTCAAGAGGATGAAAGTTCAACTAGAATGACTTTATTTTCTCACAAAGTTTCAACAACCTCAAATGAGAGGAGGAGCTAGCCTTATGTAATTTTTCATTAAATGGCTAGTTTGACCCTCTCTCATAAAATAATAATAATCTGACTTGTCATCCATAAGCTGGAGACTAAGTCATTACAACAACAATCATATTTCATCATAACAAACAATTTCTTTTTTTGATAATAAAAAAATGCCCACAGAGGGGTGGCATTTGACCAAGAAAGGCAACAACTAACTCCATAAATCTTCAACGACTAGTTTGGAGGATGCCAACTGCTAGCTGATTTAATTAATTGCAGGCTTAATTTATTTACTTGTCCACTCAAATTTCCCACTTCAATGAGTCTTCCTTTGACTTTACTTCTGCCCCAATGGCTGGCTGTTGTGTTAAATGGGGCCGATTTAATGTGGTAGATGTATGTCACCGCTCAACCTTTCAACGACTATCATACATTTTGACCCACGACCAAGGAAATAACGACTGATTCAGTTTAATAACGGGTCAATTTGATTTGTTGAAGTAGCGATGAGGCAACGATCCATTAGATTAGATGTTGATTGCTGATTTCGCATCATTTTAATTTCTTGGAGGTCCCCACGGCTTTCTCCTTTGACAAACTTGCTGGCGGCTTCTTAGTTGTGGCTTTTATGGACCCACAACTTGTTCAACGGTTAAGTATAGAGGTCGATTTAATTACTCATTTCTCCACGACTTTCTTAGATGTCACGACTTCCTCTTTAGTGGCGGCTAATTTATTTATATGGTAGTGGCTGCCTTAGATCCGCTCCCTTCATCATAATATAACATTTGTTTCTTCATGGCATTGAGACCCCCACGACTTCATATTGAAACTCATTTGGAAATGGCGGCTCTTTTTAGTGTGCAACGGCTTGCTTACAATCCACTTGGATTGGGCTACTTAAACCCTTTTTATCCACGACTATGTTAATGTGTTTACCATTTAAATAATTTGGTCCCCCTTTCATAAGTCGATGGGTTCACATTTTGGATTAAACTTAGAATAAAGGAGGTGCCCTTTTCTTTACTTGACATATTAAAATATAATAAATAAGGTAATGACCCCTTGTCTTTTTCACCTTTTCTTGTGATATTATATAATATACCCCTTTTTAAAATTTGTTCCCATTCATAATGCATACACCCCCTCCACTTTATCATTTTAATTCTAAACTTTGGGTAGGGGTGGATCCTTTTTAATATAAATTAATTTTCTCTCTTTTGCATCACTTGGGAAAAATCATTTAATATGCCCTTTTCAAATGCCACCTTAACTTGGTTTTCCAAATCCATCTAAAAGTTCCCAGACTGAAAGATTCCGAGACATGGGTTTTGTCCGGAATGAGATTTGCTTCAGTTTTGCCACCGAATTTCTCCTTGCATGCTGTGGAGGGCCTCCTTTTTGCCACATTTCCTTCATAAATGTGCTTGCGGGAACCTTCGACCACTGATTTCCGCTTACAACCCGACCCTTTTCCAAAATTTCAACTGGCATGTCAAGTATGCATGAAGACGGTCAATCTGAGCCCCTGTTGTATTTTTGGGCCCGGGATCCCATGCATCGGGATTCGTGCACTGCCTCAAAAAGTGTGCAATGCTGATAATTTTGTGAGACTGTCTTGGTGAGAACAAAATGATAATGCACCATGGCCAAGGGATGCCTACAGACTCAATAGAAAATAACCATGTGGGAAGACATAGGTGTGCATGACATGGATTGGACTAGGCCCCACAAACTGGAATCACCCCTACAAAAGACCTATGGCTCCACACAATCATGTGTCCCAATAGATCTGTGCCACAACCTCGAATCCTATCTAGGACGAGAGATGGTGAGACAGGGACATAAGGGGACTGATCATGATAAAATCATCCACTATGGTTTACATGGCTTAAACTTGCATCCTTGGGCTTACAATGGTGTAGCCAAAATGAAATCTCTAGGGTACCTCCTGGAGAGGTAACAGGCCCCAGATTGGCGCCCAGATCAGTATAAATACAGGACTGACTCATTTCATTTTGACAGTCAGACAACTCCTTCTGCAGTGCGCACAAGGCAGATGCAGCTGCAGTTTTAGCAGTTTCGCTATTTCTGGGTTACTGGTTATCTTGGAGAGTGCGCCACACTTGGAGAAGCTCTTGCTTGGTTATTCTTGATCATTTTATTGAGGCACTAGGTATTGGTGATGCTAGCCTTGGGGAGGATCTTTTCTATATGCTATTTTGGCTATTGATGGTGATGTACTAGTAATATCTTGGACTGAATTCTTCTAGAGAAAGGTTGCTGGGTTTTCTCCCAAGTTTGGGTTTACCAGGATAAACTCTTGTGATCTTGTGTCTATTGTGCATGGTTAGTATTTCTAGATCTTGTTATTTCCGCTGCATTGTTATAGTTGAGATTTTCAATGTATAGTTATTCTATGATAACTGTTGTATGAAAGTGAATCTTGTTATTAATCATAAGGCAATAACTATCAAGAGCTGAGAGTTATAAGCACCAACATGGTTTACAGATATTGTAGTCAAATCTCAACATTTTACTTGTAGATTACATATTTCTGGAGGACTAACCCAATTTTTGTCAGCTAATTTTAATTTTGCATACCATCTTAAATCTTGTGGTTGAACATCAAAGATTTCAGGTGGAATTCATATTTGTGCAGCTCAGGGTGCAAGGGAAATCTTGCATGATAACTAGGTATGGTAGCTGAGGAGTGTTTCATGGGGCCAAGGAATGTTGCACAGGTAGCTGGAAAGATTTTCTGTTTCAAGCTAGATAGCGAGGGAATTAAAGTTCTCATACTTAGAAGGGTCCTATGGCGAGTTCCAACTTCTTAAGTCATTGCCAAGCAGACTGGTTGGTAAGTTGATAGTAATCCCTCTCATGATGTGGAGTGATTGAGTGGTAGGTGGATTGCGGGCGGGGGGGTGTGAGGGTGATGGTTTGGAGGATCTGGTGACCACAATATACTAGGATGCAGTGTGATCGTTACTGTATGAAGTCATTTGGAACCAGTGCCTAACAGATGAGTACTGACTGATAATTGTTGCATTGCTTAATGGATGAGTAAAGTAAAGATTATTTCTTTGTCAGCAGATGAGTAAGACTTTACAATTGTTGCATTGTTTAGTAGACGAGCACCAGGGAAAGATTGTTGCCTTGCTTGGCAGATGAGCACCAAAAAAGGATTTTTTTGTTGCTCAGTGGATGGGTATGGGCAGAGGATTGTTGCCTTCATCAATGGATGAATACAGAGCTGGGATTATTCCCTTGCACATGGATAGATACACATAGTATTTATACAAGAGTAAGTGTTGATAGTTGTTAGTGGATGTGTTCCTCTTGTCACCTTAAATCTAGCTTTGAGTTGTAGTTCATGGAGATCTGTCAATGGTTGAAAGTGAGCATCTTGTAGTGTAGTTTTGCCCTTGCCATGGAGTGACTCTCTGCTAATTTCAGTCAGTAACTTAAGTAATTGCGTTTTTCATCAATAAAGGAAAGTGCATATGTTGATTTACTTTATGTTTATTTGGTTGTATGCATGGTTGCTATACGCTTAAAGGAAATTTTTGAAGGGTGATTTTGTTTTGTATGGAAAGGAATTGTGGACAGGACCACTGGGCCTGACATTGTCCAATAGGCATGATTCATGTCTTATAAGTTATACCTATCCTCATAATTAACTACTGTTATCAATCTTACTAATCTTATGTAATTATATACAAGGTATATCACATGCTTATAACAGAAAAAACTCTTAGAACTTGTTTTATGATGGCCCTTCTGTAAGGTTTACTATTTTTCTTTTGCTGGAGAATTCATTTTAATTTATATATAACCACCAAAAGAGGTGATGCTCATATTTCAAGCCAAAAAATCAGGGTTTCTCTGTAAACTGCCACCCCTACCAGGACTGAAAACATATTCCTTATAGAGAATGGGGCCTTTGAAACTGATTGAACACACCTACTGAGGACTGATACTTATATTTTGATAGTTTTTATAAAGTTTACTATTTAATTCGCTTAATTTTTTAAAGTTTTTGTGTTCATCATCCCATTAGGATTCAGGTTCAAAATTCATATGCTTCTTTATTTTCACACCTTTATATACATTATCTCTGTCTAACTTTTTCTAGCCCAATGAAAAATACATCAATGAAATTTGTTTTGAGTTTATAAGAATATCTTGGTTTATGTAAATCCCCAAAATGTGAATTCACTTGACTATGTTCATTGTTTTACAAAATTCATATAAATTTTTCTTCTACATTTTGATTGTGCAAGAATATATATGCTGACTTTTGAAACAGCTAAAGGCATGGCATCTCTACTATGCATTTTCTCTTTGAATTTATATATAGCATTATTCATAGGCTATAGCCAATAAAAGGTATCCTTTGTGGGAGAAAATAGCAAGGTGAAATAATGCCAGAAGCAGTGTAGTTATTGGTACAGATTCACAGAGTCAGTGCAGAAGAGGAATTATCAGAGCAGGAGTATGTGAATAAAATGTTTTGATGGGTGGGTGATCTACTACCATTGGTACTCGAGATTTAATCTTTGGGGTGTATCTTCATTGGATTGTTGAAAAAGAGCAACTTCTGTTTGGCTACAAAAAATTATTACAAATGCATCATATACCTTCTTTAAGTTGCATTTTTTCATTTTTTGAACCATATGCCTTTTGGTTTTAAACCATGGTTGAGAAAATCGCTGAGTCTTCTGAGCACTCCTGAGTCAAGCTCTACTTGGCCCTGTTGCCGAGCCAAGTTCACAAGGTCCTGAGTCAGACTCTCTGTTGGAAAGTCAAACTCGCCTGCAGCATGTCAAATCTGTTAGTACTCGCATGTCAGATCCTGATCCATGAGTAAATTTTGGGTTATTTGGTACTTGGTGAGTCCAACTTGCAGCCAGATGGAAACACTCATGGGCATCAAATATAATGCCAAAAAGGAAAAGAAAAGCCCTCATTTTGAAGGGTTTTTGCTGCAGAGTTTTTAACAAGTTGTTGTCAAATCTGAGTCAAACTCTTACACTCTGGCCTCACCGAGTCGTTTTCCAAGCTGAGTTTTCCAACATTGTTTTAAATGCTTCAGAAATTAGTTCGTGGCCTTTTGGAAATTTAAAAAAAAATTGAAGTGCTATAATCTGAAGATTATTGACTGGAAGAGGTATATCATTGAAGGAGAGGATCTAAATATTCAGATAAAATTACATTCAACTGTCAATCCACACATGGTTTTTTATACATCTCTTATGAACCCAAAACAGCATTATAAACCTGAAATATACACAATGTAGACATGGAGCACAGATCCCAAGAATATTATTATGATGAGTTACACAACAAGATATTATGAGAACTCCCATGTAACCCAAATACATCCATCTACAATGATTGTATGACTCTGTATATAATAATGACTGTATTAACCTCTATATATACTTGTTTTTACTCATTACTCATGTAGGCCCACTACGACGCTGACTTACTATTTACTTATACATGTGACCCCTCATATACCCCCATTAGGGTCATAATAATAACAATATCCTAATTGGTGCTATTGCTGATGTTGAGAGGAATAAAGTCATTTACAAATAAAAATTAAATGGCCGTTTTCATTTTCTTTGCCATGTTTATTGATTTTGAGAGGAATAAAGTCATTTACAAATAAAAATTAAATGGCCGTTTTCATTTTCTCAAACAAGTCATCATCATCCAAACAAAAAATAATTAATATTTGATTTTTTTTTTTTAAAGTAAGATTTTATATTACAACCAAAAGTTTTCAGTCATATACAGAGCTTTTAGCAGAGTCAGGGCTGCCATAAAAAGGAAACCAGCCCTGCTTCGCAAAGTTTTCAGAGTCTAAATTCGTCATCACAAAATTGAAAGTTTGCCATCTGAAAATTCAAAAACCACAGCCAAAATCTGACCCACTAGAACAAGATAGCCTATCATCTTAACTAGCTTAGACAAAAAGATGTAGAAACCACCGGTAAATGATCTATTGACCATGTTCATGACCTGGAGCATCTGAGATGGTGTTGCTTTGATCTTGCAGAGGTAAACGAACAGGAACTTGAAGGAGCATCGCATCCTGCGCCTGCAGAAACACTTCCAACTGCTGAGGAACGGGACAAACATATAGGGTCATGAGCATGGAGATACGATGGTTCATGAGTTCCATGCGGAAGGTGAGGTCTGCCATTTCGCGACGAATTTCGAACAGAAGCTGTTGCATGACCTCTAGCGCTTGCCCAATGCTTGAAGGACCCGAACTCTAACCGTGCTTAGACTCCTCTGAGACCGAACTGCTTCCATCATGGCCCATTGAACTTTCACTAGCCAGATTTTCCCCTGGCGGACTTCCTGCTGGTGGCTGAGGCGGAGAAAGAGGCATGGGACCATAGCCCAAGGAGCAACCTTTCGCATCGAACCATTTGATGTGACATGCCCATTCGTTGGACGTTGTCGGTGGTTGCTGCATATTGCTGGAACCCTGATTTCCTTCCGGCGAGGGTCTGTCCGTTTGAGCACGACAAGTGTTGCTACACCTGGTTGAACGGGCCCTTTGTCGCACCATGGGGATTGCTTGAACCAATGCCTCTCCAATACCAATACGGGAGAAATACCTCCAGTTGTGCCGACCACCAAATTTAAACTCATCACCCGGCCAGCTCTGATTTCGAATTCCATAAATAGTGACTGTAAATGCCCTCATGTTCTCGGATTTTGCCACAGGCTTAGGAGTAATGTCCATGATTCTGTGGTACCTCCACTGCTGTTGCCAACTTCAGCTCGTCCAGAATCGTTTAACCGCTAGGACCATGCTGTTAAGATAAGGTTTAATGCTGATACAGTCTGTATGCCGTAGGAGGGAAGATGACATGATTTTCGAGGTGATGAATGACATTTGATGCCAAGTGGTCGATCATCCAGATCCCAGGTTAGTGCACATCATGTCTCGGATGACACCCCATCTGGGGAAATTAATATTTGAAGTTAGCTCCTTATACAATGGAAGCTTTTAAACATGCAATGGGGAGAGTACTTACACTACTGGTTCAATCAGCCACAACCAAGACAAACTTCAGTGTACCTTGCTAGCCACCTGTGATGCCCAGTCGCTTGCCATAACACGTTCTTTGATCAAAAGTGCAAAATTCAAAGCTGGAGCACATAGGCATGAATACTTTCCTCTTTTATTACGGAAAATTCTAAATATTCGACCTTTTGGTAAGCAAGTTCATGCTAGATGGAGTTTCAACCTTCAAGAATTTATCATTCATGCTAGATGCTTTCCAATTCTTGGAATTTAGTAAAGAAACAGCAAATTTTCCAACAAAATGCTATCAGATTTGTTCATCAAGTGGAATTTGCCTGTAGCTTTTACAAGTTTCAGGTGCATCACTCAACACTTTTATCACATTAATTCACCGGGAATGTGCTTTAGTGGAAGATTGAGCCCTGTTCCTGTTCAAGACCTCATTTATTCTCATTGTGAGCTATTTATCTTTGATAGTTAGTTCACAGCACCACAATAGTGAGACACAACAAAACTGTTGACCTTCTTTTGATTACTAATATTGGTATAACAAGTTATTGCTTTATTTGTTTTCACACGGGTTGAATAGAGAGGGATTTCATATGTATCTCAAGATAAATTGGATGCTTGGTTCTTGATATTCACGTGGTCTTTCGAATAGAACTTTTATATGTTCTGTCTCCTCCGGCTGCCTCTTCCCGAGTTCCATTGTTGCATACTTGCTTGATTCCTGCCATTACTCCATAATTTACAGCTTTGTCAGAGATATTTGTAGATATGGTTCTGTAATTGCTTACAAGCATTTCTAGTCAATCTTGCCATTCCTATATTAAATGCATTTGTTTGAAAATTTTCATTGTTTATGAGTCTACGACAACTGTGGAATTCTCTCAGGTTCTTCAATTATTTTGCATACTATAATATCAAATGTGGGTAAGGGCATTTGTAGAAGTCAGACACCCCTGACTATGATAACTATGGAATTCTCTTGGGTCGTACAATTGTTTTGCATACTCATAATATTAAATGCGAGTAAGGGCATTTGTAGAAAATTCAGACGCCACTGAATATTAATGGATTTAATGTGGCATGGTGTGTAGATTCTTTCTGCACTTCCCTTTTTTCATGGAAATGCTTCTTATAGAAACTTACAGCTGTCCTTTGGCCTCATCCATATCCACTCGAGGGGTTTTGAACCTAGGTCTCCATGTTAATACAAGCCTGATCACCTTGCCACTTGCGGCTTGTACTTGCCTTTTATTCCTTCTTTTTGCATTCTGTTGTAGTTTTGGATGCTGCTTCTTTGGTTTTTGAAATGATTTTATAGGTCAATTCATCCACAATGGCAATTTAGTCTTTCTTTGAAGTAGAAATTTTAAGTGTAGTTTGTTTGTGATACTTATTGGCTTACGCGACTTGAAGTGAATATCTCCTTGTATCATGATGTTTTAATTTGGAGTCATACCATTGAGACAAAGGAGCAGGTTTCCAGATTTCTTATGTTATGAGCATTTTCTCTATGTGCCAAACAAACGAGTTGTTTCCTAGGAAACAAGACATGCCCCCCAAGGCCTGTGTGTTGGATACTGGACATGCTAGAACATGTGTCCTTAAACAGGACACATGCCAAACACGTGTCTGATACATGCCTTAGCAATGTCCTGATGTACAATTTTCACACTGGTGTATGTGCACTCCAACCTCTGTCTAATTTACAGGATGAGGGATTAGTGGTTGAAGGGAAAGACAAAGATGTGGGATGTATTTCCTGATGATATGGGTTTGGACAATAGTGTTGAGTTGGCATTAGCCAACTTGGATCTTAATGAGCCAGTGCTAGAGCCGATCACTTCTGATGATGGTGATTCTCTTGAGGGATCATCCTCCTCACCAGTGGATGGAGATCTTGGATTGGATATAGAGGAGGAGGAGAGAGTAGTGTTAGTGATGGTGATCTTGATGATTCTAACATGGAGGAGGACGACTGATGAGCTATGAGATTCTACCATCTATAGTTCTAGTATGTACCTTATTTTGTATTTGCCATTGGCATTCCGACCTATAGTATCAGTGACTCAGTATCTTTGTAATACATTTTGATTTTGGTGACATCAAATGGCTCAATGAAAAAAGAGAGCAGTTTATAGTTCTTATTTATAAACTTCTATTTTATGTGTATTGAATATTCTAATTTCCTGTGTGTTTGATCATCATTTGACATTGACATTGATGGAGTAACTAGTTGTATCAATATTTTGTGAATGTTCTAATTTCTAAAAAAATTGGTTCCTTGTCTATATTTCATTTTTTCTATTTGTAATTTGTAATTTTTATATATATATATATATATATATATATATATATATATATATATATATATAATGTGTCCCCCTGTCCTGTTTCAGGGGTTGATTTCCTGTGTTGGATACTCGTATCCATGTCCCGCGTGTCGCATGTCCCAGTGTTATGTGACTTAGATTGTTTCATGTATTCAATCTCCAACATGTCACCTTTCCAAGTCATCTTGTGCATTTATTCTGCACTGCACACTGCATCTTTGATGACTGACTTATGACTTTCAAGTTTCTTTCTATGAAATTGAGGTTGATTTTAAGCTTTTCATAAAAAGGTTGCCTCCAGTGCCTACTTGTTTCCGTCTTTGGACTCTTACCTCAGATAATCTTGGAATATTCCTCTACAGAAATGATCTGGCCATGATGATCGTTTTGGAGAAGCCAAGGACAAAAACACACAAGAATATTCCTCTACAGAAATGATCCGGCCATGATGATCGTTTTGGAGAAGCCAAGGACAAAAACACACAAACAAGTCAACTATTCCAGAAATCTATATTTAAGCAGAAGAGAATCTATATCTTTCCTAAACATGTCAATCCTAGCTGAAATCTGGGGAGCCAAATATGATTGGAATGTAGAAACTTCTCAGTTTGAATGGGGATTGCGTCTCATGAATAATTGCATGACATCAGCCTTTTGCAAAAGGAAAATAAGCCTGTCAGTAGGATCACATCCCACATGCTCCTGCTAGCCTGCGGGACTATCCACTGGTCCCCAAACAAAACCCCTTTGCAGTGGAAGGGAGAAACAGATAGCAGATTACACTCATCATTGATCTAGGCCCAAAATGATCTTGCAACTGAAGTTTGAACAATTCCACAACATATACTTAAACGTTTCAGGTTTGTGGGAGTTCACACAACATTCATCAGCAAATCTGGAATGATGTAATCAGTCCTTGACAGTGAAACTATAATGAAGAACAAACCACTGCATTATGAGTGTCTTAAAGGGAAGAATCACAATTATTCTACTTCATATTTAGATGTTTTGCTATTAAAAATAGTTGACGGAACCTTAGCATAGAGTTCCTTAGTATGGTAATCCATAAAAGGATTCCCATAATACCATCCACAGCTAGTCCTTCCAAATGGGCCCACGAAGATCCATATTCCGCTTAAAGAGACAGCCTCCTGGAATTGTCTGACACGATGAAGTAAAAGCAGACCAGTCAACATCCTGAAGCTGGTGAAACTGATTAAGTTGTCTGACACGATGAAGTAAAAGCAGACCAGTCAACATCCTGAAGCCGGTGAAACTGATTAAGTTGCTGCCAGAATATGCACTCTCCTTGTTCTTATCCCACAAAGCTCCCCATGTATGAAAACTTTTCATCACTAAGCTTTTGCTTATAAAAGAGGAAGTAACCCAGCTGTACTCCATCAGCAGAGAAAGTCTGTATAGAGCATGCAGCAAAATCCCATCGTCAGTGATAGTCCAAGTAATCCCAATGCATCTGTTTTGACACCCACATTCAAGCTTGCCTTAGTTTCTTAAGAAAACTGGATCTGAAAGTCTTAAAGGTTTCAGCTGCACTGATTATGTCACAGAGTCTAAAGGGACCAAATATGCCATTGACATGTGTAGCATTCTGAAGACGATATCGCACAAGTATCTGCAATATTCTTCAGATGTTTGCTGATGGACCAATCTTCTTCAAATGTTTGTGTTTGGAGAGTGTGTGTATATATATATATATATTAAGTAGCCAAGGAAAAATCTCTCCATGTGTGGCATTCAAGATTCATTTCTGTTTGTATCAGCCTCTTAAACAAAATGCTTTTTCTGTTGCACCAGAAATCTTCTTTCAGTATTTCAGAATAGAAATATGTAAAAATTGTAGGTGAGAGCTACTTAAGAATACTTATGTTATTGCAGGTACACACATGGTAGCAGCTATGGTGTCCCCGAGTTCTCTTTGTTTCATTCTAACTAACTCATTGAAAATTTTCTTCTGTATCTTTCAGATTTCAATCTGTCTGATATTCAGAAAGAGCATGCTTTGGCTATTGAACGTCTAGCCCCAAGATTGGCTGCCCTGAGGATTGAACTTTGCCCGGGTTATATGAGTGAAGGTCGTTTCTGGAAGATATACTTTGTCCTTCTACATTCCCGACTCAATAAGAAAGATGCTCTTTTATTGTCTACACCTCAGGCAAGTATCTTGGTATTTGTTTCCCTTCTTCAGAGCTGACAATTTCCATTTGTGTACATGTCAGATTGTTGGATATGCCAGTGTTCACATGGGTGCTGCTTGTAACGAGTTATTTTCTTTGAATTTTCCTATCTGACGTGAACATATGATCGAATTCTTACACGTCCATTTTAGTCAGCTATACTTTTATCTTTGCTAAGAGAACTTATGAAGGCATATTTACCTTTAGTTTTAGAGCAGTTATGCTGAAGTATTTGTGTCTCTTCTGAAATTTCCTCCACTTTTTTGACATTGCTGCATTAAAGCTATCCATTTGTTATTGAAATATAGGAGTGAACTTTTATTGTACAATAGTGTTAGTTTTTAGCTGCCTGGTCCACTAATTACATTTTGCACCATTCATTTTACCATAAATTGAACTGGTAATGCAGTTCTCATGCTACTTCCAATACTTCCATTACAATAAAGACATCCTATAGACAGCCCAGCAAAGTTGGTGTGTAAGCTACTCCTGTTTGATATGCCATTCCGATTTTGTTGAATGTCATCAGTAATCTCTGGCATGTCATAAGCTGTCCCCCAGTTTTGGCATGCCTTTCTTTAAAGATTGTTTTCTATTCATCCTTTATCAATATCTCTTCCATTATGGACCCAATATGCTCTCTTTGTACTTGGTCACGTTGATGATAATAACCATGAATTTTTGTAATCACTATTTTGGGTAATTCATTGATTTTTAAGTGAGCAATAATTCAATTTTTTTGATATCCTTGGTAATATACAGCACAGATATTAAGAGTTCATGTTCATTTTCTGCAGATAGTGGAGGCCAGAGGATTGCTTATGCAAGAGTTGCAAAATAGGACCAAAGTTGAACCTGGAAATAGTAGAAGTGAGATGGCTTACTCTGAGGAAAAGAAAACTCCGTTGCCACAGGAGGAGAAATTTTCAAACCAGTCACTTCTTTCCGACAAGAATGTGAAGATAGGGTCCTTCAAGATTGTATCACTTCAAGCTGCAACCTCTGTAGCTGCTAATGATTTCCAGAGAGATGACCAGCTGACTGCATTAACCAGTCAGAAACAAATCTTCAATGACCAATATTGTGCACCTAGTGAGGATTCATTATTTCAAAATAAGAACGTGTTGTCTGGAACTGTGAGACTTTCAGATTTGAAATATCAAGAGGAAGAAGAGGTAGATGACTGGCTAGAGGAAGAGCCTGTTGGAGAAGATGCACCATTATGTACTACGACAAGATTGGGAGACGAGGAGGATGTTTCATTTAGTGATCTTGAAGATGAGGACGACAATGTGCAGACTACTACTATGAGAGTAAAAGAAAGCTTTGAATCATCATCAAAAGGTTCAAAAGGATGGGTTCAACTTAACAAGGATTCCAACTGTGTAGAAGAATGTTCTATGAGTTATAATTCAAAGGGGGAGGACACCATTCGGAGACCAATGAACCCCAAATCAGATGCCTATATATTGCGAAGTGGAGAGGAATCCACTGAGCAGCATATTAAAAAGCCAGACAATGGAGAGTCAAGTGATTGGCTGACCGTCGATGAAGACGATGTTGTCAGTGCAGATTCTTCATAGCTGTGTTCCTCATCACATGAATTGTTGAATTGCATGCTGGGTCAGTATATATTCTGATAGTTGTTGCCAATGAATTGCAGCTGGAAACTAGAGAGTATTCTGGACATAATTTGTTTATATCCCATGTTTATATCTTCAGGCAGGAAAGATGCAGCATTATCTCCATTCATCTTGTGCTTTCCGAGATATTTTATGATATACTAGCAGTGCCTTCATATGTCACGGTTCTGAGTGTGAAAGATTGGCTTCATGTTTTCCCATTGTTAATGAAAAGTGTGCAAAATTCTTCAAATGAAGGAACACTGACACATTGCAGTAGAGCTATGCAAAGTTTAAAGTTGTGATGAATCTATTTATCTGGTTGCTATTTTGACTCATTGACAAGTGAAGGCTACTGCTTAGTTTTTAGTTTTATTTCTCTCTCTGATGAAAAAGACTCCTATTTTTTAGATTTTAGATTTTACTGGAACTTTTGCTGTCTATATAACAAGTGAATGTTCTTTTTGTTAATTTGTTCTTCAACATGACAGGCCAGTTTTATATAAATGTATAATAAGTAGCTGTGTGGAGGGTTTCATTGTGGAACAGATCATCAAGCTTATGATTGTTTAGAGGTACTGGTCAATGATATAGATGCTTAAGTTGTCTCAAAATTACATTGCTATTCAATGTTGAAAGAAAGCAAAGTCCTGCAAGTTCCAACTAGTATCATATTCCATTATAGTCTTGATACCAGTGGGACCTTGGTTTACTAGTGAGGTGGAAAGAGTATTAAGCCATCTACCAGGGTTACAATCTTACTGTAGTCTGCCCCATTCAAATGATACCGAATCTCAATGGGATGAGGCTGGGTTAAAATCTCTGGCGATTTTAGGCTGTAGCAGAACAGTATCCCTTGCATTGGGAACCTAAGCGAAAGGAAGCCCGTTCTATGTGGTGCAGCTGTAAAACTTTTAATACCCAGCAAACTGATAATTTAGCCTATAGATTATAACCCAGAAATGTAATTTCAACTCAGAAAATTAACTCTGATCTATGCTAAAAATTATACTGCTGAGTAAACATGCAAGCACAGCGGAAATAATGAATCAAACACACACAATGACACAATGGGTACCCTAGAAATCCCCGTGTGGGGGAAGCCAGCTAAGAGGGGAGCTTTATTGGGCTATCAGAGAGAAATTACAGCAACAGAAACTAAACAGCAAATTCTTACAGTACAGTAGAAGGATTTTGATTAGTTCTGGGCCAGCAAAACAGGTGCTGTTCATCCCAGCTTCCTCCAGCCTTCTGCCTGTCTTGTACGGCCTGTTATGGCCTCTTCTGATGGCTGTACAAGGCTGCTGTGTGCAGCCTCAAACAGCTGCTCCAAAACCCTCTGGTTCTGCCTTCTTCACTCTGCTGAATACACTCAGAAATCAACTTCACTGTTGCTGCTGTATATGGCCCTGAGTATGGGCCATTTCTGCTGCACAGTATGGCCTGTAGATGGCCTCCACTGAGTGCCTTAAATCAACCCAGAAGTCTCCTTCAATAGCAGCTCCTCTTTTCCTTCTCTCAGCCCTGCTCCCTCTCTTCTCTTGCTCACCAAATGACTGAATGAGCAACCCAAAACCCTCAGCCTTGCTCTATATCCAGCCTCCCTCCTAGCTGCCTTGGGATCAGCGCCCAACATAAGCTTCAAGGTTCCAGATTGAGGTGCCTCCTCTCTCTGGATCCCACATAGCATTAAAGGGTTTATTTCTCAAGGCAGGGCCCCACTCAGCACTAAGGCTGAGCGCCCCCCCTTTGGCAGGGACCCACAATCCACTCATGATGCAGCCCCCCTACTCCCCCGTAGGGCTACATGACCTCCCGGTCAAGGATCTTCGGTTCTTGAGTCAAATGACCCTCTGGAACCTTAACGATCTCCTTTTGTATCTAAACACAGGCCCTTTCGGCTTCCTGGTGCAGGTCTGATAGCACCCGCAACCTTCCCTTTCTCTCTCTTGTGAAATCTCAAAGTGTCAGGCGTTAGCTCCTTTTTCTGATAAGCTCCCTCTTGATGTGACCTTGGGCAACGACCTCACGCGACCATGCAATTGCGGGCGTGGCCAAAGGCGGTTTCAATCAAACTACTTTTCGCCCCACAATCCTCCTCGAGCCTCCATGTGTCCTCTTGTCGAAACCACGGTTTTGATTGCGGCTCGCCCTCAATATTTTAAAGTCTGCGCAACTCATGTCATCGCAATGCTATGGGATCGTCGATCTTATGATTTTGATGATACTGTCTAAACTGACAGTTCAGATCTGTGCTTTTCAAATCTACGAACCGGATCGGCCCCTTATGAATCAACGATCGAGATCACCTTTATGATTCGGGTTTTGGGCTTTTCAAATCTCAAACCCCGCTTCCTTCCGTACGTCGGTCCTCCGGAGTTGACGATTTGCGGACACCTGTCCTCTCAATCAATGGTCCTTCCTTCACTTCGGGTGTTTGACCTTTCAACTCGGATCAACGGTCCTGTGGCCCTCCTCTCGATCAACGCTTGAGATCTCCTTCGGGTCTTCGAACTTCTGAGATCTCAAATCTCAAACTTCACCCTTCTTCCCAATGCCTTTTATCCGAAGGCTATAATCCACTGACGTGTGTCCACTTGATATGACGGTCAAGGATTACTTCGGGTCTTTACCTGGAGTACATGGATCTGTGCCATGTCTCTCTTAGATCTGACGGCTCTGAATCACTTCGGGAGCTTACTTGGAGTCCACGGATTCACGCCACATCTCCTCTAGATCTGACGATCTAGATTTACTTCGGATCTTCGGGTTTCGACAATCTCAGATCTTAACTGAAACTCCACTACAGTTTACCCAGAGCTCACAATCTGTTGACAAGTGTCCCTGTGCAGATCGACGACTCTCAGCTCTTCGACTATTCAGGCTTCGGGTGTTTCAACGTTCCACCTTTTGCCTTCCTTTGGATCTCACGACCCGTCGACACGTACCCTCCTGGATTTAACGGTCCAGATTCGCTTCGGCTCTCTGGCTCTTCGTGCTTCGGAAATCTCAAGTTTCAAACTTGACTCCTCCTGGGCTTATGGTATCTGACGACTCAGTTTCACTTGGGCGATCCAACGCTTGAGGTTCACTTCAGCTGATCTGACGGCTCAGATTTGGTTCGAATGATTGAACGATTGAGATTCACTTCGGATTTTCGGCTCATCGGGCTTTGGAAATCTCAAGTCTCAAACCTTGATGAATTCTCTCTCCTATGTGTGCGAAGAGCTAAGGCTCGTGCACCTTGTTTTGATCAGATGGCTGTTGACTCTTTGCTCGGTGATCCAATGGCCACTGTCGCTCCTTCTCCTGAGCTTCTCATCTCCTCCGACTTAGAAGATTTTTCAGTCTTCAAAGGTTTCAAACCTTTGCTCCTCCGACGAGTCCACTCTTGGAACTCGTCAACACTTATGAAAAGTGCTATCCCTTCTGAGCTTGATCCTTAAAGGATTTCGGCCTCCCACGCACACCTTGCGTTCTCGGGATTTCGATAACTCAGATCGAAGGATCTCTTGAAAAGAAAATCTCCTCGCCCACTCGACGTTCCTCTATTCTGGTTCTTCGATGCTTGGTCGCTCCTTGACATTGTGCACTCCTTGCACTTGGTCTAAGTTTCCTTTGTCCTCTCTGAACTCCTTTGAGTCAATCTGAGACTCAATTGACGCACTCCTTGCGTTCGAGATGCACACCTTGCATACGAGTGTCATAAGAGAAACAATTGAAACTTATCTAGTTTCGTCACAACCTCATACAATCAACTTCTCGACAATCATACATGAACGAAATGAAATAAATCACATACACAAAATGCAACATTCATTCAATCACACAGTAAAATGAACACAGTCCAAGATTTAGGACAATTATGTTTGTTCTATTCATTCATGAAACAAATTATATATATTTCTTCTACTCTACTTTGTTTTACTGATCTCTCCGATTTCTATCTCATTCTCTCTATCCTTTGTTACAATACAACAATAAAACTATTCAAGGACTGGCTCCACGAGCTCTCTCGTCCTGTTTGCAACCTATCTTATCAACTCTTAGCGGTTACCTACTTTGTCGTATTACAATAACTAACAGTTATTGCCAGATAAGAGTCAACACTCCATATCTGCAACCCCTTACTATCGTATAAGACTATACAAACAAGTTATATTTTAAAATGCTGTTTACAAAATATCTCAACAACCCATTTATCTCTGAAATTAATGCTGAGATGTCATATCCCTGCCTCCACGCTTGAGTCTTTGACCTTGAAGGCGATGCTCCTGCATCATACTCCTCTGGTTAAAAATTTCATGGACTCATGTCCATGAGCTCCTGCACTGTTTTTCCATGCTTCAAAATATCAGGTTTTGTGACCCAACTTGCATCTTCCATTGGATGATCTTTCCACTTCACTAAGTACTCAGGATATGTCTTCCTCCTGGTCTTCTTTCCATCCCTCTATTCAATGATTTTCTCCATCTGAGGTTTTTTTGCTGTGGGCAATTGCTCTTCCCATTGAACTTCTTTCTGATCATCTGATTCTCCTGCCTCATCTCTCCTGTAAGGATACATGTCTGCAACAATGAATATCGGCGATATCCCAATGTTGTTTGGCAACTCAATTTCATAAGCATTGGCTGCGAATTTTCTGAGAATCCTGCATGGTCCTATCTTCTTCATCTTCAACTTGTTATATGTTCCCCTTGGAAACCTCTCTTTTCTCAAATGAGCTAAAACTTCATCTCCAACTTCAAATTGAACTTCTCTCCTCTTTTGATAAACTCTGTTCTTGTATTTTTGGTTGTTGTCCTATAGTTGCTCTCTGACTCTGTCATGGAATTTCTGCATTTCTATTGCAAAATCCTCTGCTCCAACACTTCTGAACTTATCTTGATTTAGATTTCTCATCTCTGTAATCCCTCTTGGCTGTGTACCATACACAATTTCAAATGGGCTATTCCCTGTGCTCCTGTTCACTGAATTGTTGAATGCAAATTATACTTGTGCCAGAATTTGATCCCATTGACGACCTTGCTCAATGACTAAACTTCTCCACAAGTTTCCTAGACTCCTGTTTACTACTTCAGTTTGTTCATCTGTCTGAGGGTGATATGTTGAACTAAAGGACATGTTTGTCCCTAGCCTCATCCATAGAGTCCTCCAAAAGTGTCCTACAAATTTGGTGTCCCTGTCTGAGACTATGCTCCTCGACAATCCATGTAGTCTCACCACTTCTCTGAAAAACAAATTGGCTATGTGTGTAGCATCGTTTGTCTTCTGGCATGGTATGAAATGTGCCATTTTGAAACTCTGTCCACCACAACAAATATGGAATCGCTCCCTTTTTGAGTTTTAGGCAATCCCAAAACAAAATCTATACTGATTGCATCCCACGACCTTTCTGGAATTGGTAATGGCTGATACAAACCAATGTTTTGTTGTCTTCCTTTTGCATATTGACAAATTCTACATTTGTTTACAAATCTTTTCACCTCTGCTCTCATGCTCGACCAATAATACGAATTACTCAGCTGTGCAAATGTTTTATCATGACCAAAATGTCCAGCTAAACCTCCGCTATGTTTTTCCTTCAGTGATTTATCTCTCATTGACATTTCGGTATGCATAGTTGGTTTCCCTTGAACAGTAATCCATCCTGAATCAAATATTCAGTCCATGGGCTTTTGTCTCCCAACAAAGGATTCTTGCATGCCTCATAAGCTTCCTTGAAATTTGCATCTTCTCTATACATCTCCTTGAGGTGTTCAAACCCTAAGGTCTTCACTTGGAATTTTTGTACAATTAAACTCCTCCTGCTCAAAGCATCTGCCACTTTGTTAGCAGTTCCAACAATATGTTTAATAACAAAAGTAAAACTCTGTATAAATTCTACCCATTTAGCATGTCTCTGATTCAACTTTTCTTGTCTAGTAATAAACTGCAAAGCTTGGTTATCACTGTACAAGAAAAATTCTTTAGGAATTAGATAGTGTCTCCACTTCTTCAAAGCTTGAATCACTACTTAAAATTCTTTGTCATATGTGGAATACTTCTTCTTGGTGTCATTTAGCTTTTCACTGAAATAAACAACTGGCCTATTATCCTGACTCAAGACTGCTCCAATAGCTAATCCACTTGCATCACATCTCACTTGAAATGTTTTTCCAAAATCTGGCAAAACTAGAATTGGTTGTTCTGTGATTTTCTCCTTCAACACTTTGAAACTTTTTTCAGCTTCCTCTATCCAACTAAAAGACTTGTGTTTCTTCTTCACAGTGTCCAGCATGGGTGCACATGTAGCATTGAAATTTCTGATAAATTTTCTATAAAAACTTGCTAACCCATGAAAACTTCTTACCTCAAATATGTTGCTTAGCGATGGCCATTCCTTGATTGCTCTCACCTTTTCTGGATCCATCTTCAATTCATTTGAAGAGATCACAAAACCCAAGTATATGAGTTCCTTCTTCATAAAATAATTTTTCTTCAGATTTATCAACAATTTTTCTTGCTGCAACTTTTCCATCACTGATTCAGATGTTTTAAGTGTTCTCCCTTTGTCTTACTGAAGATTAGTATGTCATCCAGATATACTATGACAAATTTGTCTATGAAGTCTTTCAATACTTCATTCATTAATCTCATAAATGTGCTTGGTGCATTTGTCAACCCAAATGGCATGACCAACCATTCAAACAATCTTTCATTTGTCTTGAATGCTGTTTTTCATTCATCTCCCTCTCTCATTCTTATTTGATGATATCCACTCTTCAAGTCTATCTTGGAAAAATAGCTTGCTCCACTCAAACAATCCATCAAATCATCCATCCTTGGTAAATGAAATCTATACCTAATGGTTATCTTGTTGATGGCTCTGGAATCTGTACACATTCTCCATCCTCCATCCTCCATCCTTCTTTGGACTTAGCACAGTCGGTACTGCGCATGGGCTTAGGCTTTCCCTGACTAAACCTTTATCGAACAACTCCTAGACTTGATTTTTGACTTCCTCATTCTCCCTAGGTGTCAACCTATAAGCTGCTTTATTTGGTAAACTAGCTCCTGGAATAAGGTCAATATGATGGCTTATACTCCTAATGGGTGGCAATGAGTGTGGTAACTCATCCACTACTATGTCAGCAAAGTTTTCTAACAGTTCCTGGATTTCTTCAGGCAAATCTTCCACAAAAGTATTTGTAAGGATAACTCTAGGTTTTCTCACTACAACAAACTATATGTCTTTCTCCTTCTTGACTTCATTCAAGATTTCCTTCCCATTCATGAGAAGTATACTTGAACTAGCTTCTCTCTTTTGCTCTTTGTCTTCGATTGTTAACAACATATGTGTCCTACCATTCTTTTCTAGGGTATAAGTATTCTTTCTTCCATCATGAATAACTTTTCTGTCAAACTGCCATGGTCTCCCCAATAAAATATCACAGACATCCATAGGAATTACATCATACAATATTTCATCCCTATAACCTCCTATTTTAAATTCAACTTGGCATTGTTGACTTACCATTACTTGATGTCCTTTCTGCAACCATGATACCTTGTATGGGTTTGGATGTGTAGTTGTCTTTAGCTCCAGTTTCTCCACCATCTCTGTGGATACTAGATTATCAGTGCTCCCACTGTCTATGATCACCTTGCAAACTCTGTCTTTCGCCTTGCAAGCAGTTCTGAATAGATTTGTTCGCTGAACTGGTTCCTCTGGTTCCTTCTCTAGTTTAAGAAGAACTTTCCTCATCATGAGGTTCTTTCCTCCTCCTGCTGCTTCTGCTTTCACATGCTTCTGTGCTTTAACAATGTGTGCTTCACCTCCTCCTTTCTTTCTCTCGGGACATTCCCAAGACTTGTGCCCTGGTTTTGCACAGGTATAACATTTAACTTCACCTCCTTTGGCTCTTCCTCTTCCTCTGGAAAAGAACTTCTTCCTCCATGTTGTCCTTCCTTAGAACTTCCACCTTTCTCTGGGTGACTATGCTATTTTCCATCTTCCTACTTCGGTTTCTGGAACTTCTCTCTACTGGTTCCCTTACCTCTGCTTGAATTTCCTCCTCTGTTTTGTTGGCTTTGCTTCCTGGCCAATTTCTCTTCAGCTTTCAAGGCTACTTGATAAGCATCCTCGACTGTACTAACAAACATCATGTTGATCTCCTCTTGGATTTCATATCTCAGCCCATTGATATACCTGGTTGTCTTTTCATCTTCCTTTTCTTTCTGTCCAACTCAGACGTTCAGTCTGTAAAATTGCTTAGTGTATTCCTTCACTAATAATCTTTTGTCTCAGGTTCTGCAATCTCTTGAACAGATTGATTTGGTAGTCCTTTGGGATAAATTTGGCTTTCAACTTGGCTACCATCCTATCCCAACTTTTAATTTTCTGCTTACCATTGCTCCTGCGTTCGGCTTGCAGTTCATCCCACCATAGCGCTGCATGACCTTTCAGTCTTGTCACTGCATGCTTCACCATCTTGTCTTCTTCGATATCTTCATATTCAAAGTATTTGTCCATTGCACGTACCCAATCCAACAATTCTTCAACTTCTAAATTGCCTTCATACATTGGTACCTCTATTCTTGCTCTGGATCCCATCTTTGAAACAACTTTTATTAAGCGATCTTGTGCAGCATCCTCTGCTACATTTTCTTCGACCTCTACTTCTTCACTCTCAGCTTCACTGATATCTCCAGCGTCTGGTGCTTTTCTCTGTGCTGCTTCCATGGCGTCCAGTCTCATTCGGAGTCGCCTCATTTCTTCTTCCATTTCTGCATTTGCTCTACGCCTTCTTGGTGACATGATTCCACTGCGTCACCTACAAACAAAAATCCAATTCTTGATACCACAATTGATACCAACTTACCTCCTCTCTCCTTTATCTGCTGTCTGCAAACAAACTCAATATCAGTTTTGATACCACTTGATGCAGCCCCCATACTCCACCGTAGGGCTACACGACCTCCCGGTCAAGGATCTCCGGTTCTTGAGTCAAATGACCCTCTGAAACCTTAACGGTCTCCTTCTGTATCTAAACATAGGGCCTTCCGACTCTCTGGTGCAGGTCTGATAGCACCTGCAATCTTCCCTTTCGCTCTCCTGCGAAATCCCAGAGTGTCGGGTGTTAGCGCCTTTTTCTGATAAGCCCCCTCTTGATGTGACCTTGGGCGATGACCTCACGTGACCACGAAATTGCGGCGTGGCCAAAGGCGGTTTCAATCAAACTACTTTTCGCCCCACAATCCTCCTCGAGCTTCCATGTGTCCTCTTGTCGAAACCACGGTTTTGATTGCGGTTCGCCCTCAATATTTTAAAGTCCTCGCAACTCCTGTCCTCGCAATGCTACGAGATCGTCGATCTCGCGATCTTGACGATACTGTCTGAACTGGCGGTTCAGATCTGCGCTTTTCAAATCTACGGACCAGATTGGCCCCTTCTGAATCAACGGTCGAGATCACCTTTGTGATTCCGGTTTCGGGCTTTTCAAATCTTAAACCCCGCTTCCTTTTGTACGTTGGTCCTCCGGAGTTGACGATCTGCGGACACCTGTCCTCTTAATCAACGGTCCTGCCTTCACTTCGGGTGTTTGACCTTTCAACTTGGATCAATGGTCCCGTGGCCCTCCTCTCGATCAACGATCGAGATCTCCTTTGGGTCTTCGGACTTCTGAGATCTCAAATCTCAAACTTCACCCTTCTTCCCAATGCCTTTTATCCGAAGGCTATAATCCACTGATGCGTGTCCACTTGATATGACGGTCAAGGATTACTTTGGGTCTTTACCCGGAGTACATGGATCTGTGCCAGGTCTCTATTAGATTTGACAGCTCTGAATTACCAGGAGTCCATGGATTCACGCCACGTCTCCTCTAGATCTGGCGGTCTAGATTTACTTAGGATCTTCGGGTTTCGACAATCTCAGATCTCCACTGAAACCCCACTATAGTTTACCCGGAGCTCACGATCTGTTGACAAGTGTCCCCGTGCAGATTGACGACTCTCGACTCTTCGACTATTCGAGCTTCAGGTGTTTCAATGTTTCACCTTTTGCCTTCCTCTAGATCTCACGACCCGTTAACACGTACCCTCTTGGATCTAACGATCCAGATTCGCTTCGGTTCTCCGGCTCTTCGCGCTTCGGAAATCTCAAGTTTCAAACTTGACTCCTCCCAGGCTTCTGGTATCTGACGGCTCAGATTCACTTAGGCGATCCGACACTTGAGGTTCACTTCAGCTAATCTGACGGCTCAGATCTGCTTCGGATGATCGAACAAGTGAGATTCACTTCGGATTTCTGGCACTTCGGGCTTCAAAAATCTCAAGTCTCAAACCTTGATGAATTCTCTTTTCTATGTGTGCGAAGCGCTAAGGCTCGTGCACCTTGTTCTGATCAGACGACTGTTGACTCTTTCTCGGTGATCCAACGACCATTGTCGCTCATCCTGAGCTTCTGATCTCCTCCGACTTAGAAGATTTCTCAGTCTTCAAAGGTTTCGAACCTTTGCTCCTCCTACGATCCCACTCTTGGAACTCGTCAACACTTATGAAAAGTGCTATCCCTTCTGAGCTTGATCCTTAAAGGATTTTGGCCTCCCACGCACACCTTGCGTTCTCGGGATTTCGATAACTCAGATTGAAGGATTTCTCGAAAATAAATTCTCCTCGCCCACCTGGTGTACCTCTGTTCTGGTTCTTCGACGCTTGGTCACTCCTTGACACTGTGCAGTTTCCATTGTTCTCTCTGAACTCCTCTGAGTCAATCCGAGACTCAATCGACGCACTCCTTGCATTCGAGATGCACACCTTGCATATGAGTGTCAGAAGAGAAACAATTGAAACTTATCCAGTTTCGTCATATCCTCATACAATCAACTTCTCGACAATCATACATGAACGGAATGAAATAAATCATATACATAGAATGCAACATTCATTCAATCACACAGTAAAATGAACATAGTCCAAGATTTGGGACAATTCTGTCTGTTTTATTCATTCATGAAACAAATTACATATATTTCTTCTACTCTACTTTGTTCTACTGATCTCTATCTCATTCTCTCTATCCTTTGTAACAATACAACAATAAAACTATCTAAGGACTGGCTCCACGAGCTCTCTCGTCCTGTCTGCAACCTATACTATCAACTCTTAGCGGTTACCTACTTTGTCCTATTACAATAACTATCAATTATTGCCAGATAAGAATCAACACTCCATATCTGTAACCCCTTACTGTCGTATAAGACTTTACAAACAAGTTACATTTTAAAATGCTGTTTACAAAATATCTCAACAACCCATTTATCTATGAAATTAATGATGAGATGTCATATCCCTGCCTCCACACTTGCGTCTTTGACCTTGAAGGTGATGCTCCTGCATCAACTCACAACCAAAAAAAGGCTGAATTTCCTAAGTAAAAACTTAGGCTAATCTGCTCAGGCTGACATGGGTAAAATTTAAGTCCCTTGCATGCCTTTGGGCTCTATTCATGAGGGAAACACCTTCTTCCACAAAAGATTAACACTCTCTCTTAACGAGGAAGGTGTTCTACACAACCCCCAACTTTTCTCTGAAATAGACAAATTTTCCTTTCACCAAAGGCTTCGTGAGTATGTCTGCAATCTGCTCACCAGTTGGTACATATTGTAGCTTTACAGAACCTTTTTACACGTAGTCACGAATGAAGTGGTACCTTATCTCAATGTGTTTGGACCTATCATGAAACACCAGATTTTCAGAGAGCTTGATGCAACTCTGATTATCATAGTGAATCACAGTTGTGTCCAACACCTGATCAAACAAGCCCATGAGTAGCTTCCGAAGCCAAATGACCTCACATGATGCCAAGCTTGCTGCCATGTATTCAACCTCTACAGAGACCAAATCAACTAATTTCTGCTACCTGTTGAACTAGGAAATAGCCCCTGAACCCAAGCTGAAACAACACCCTGATGTGCTCTTCTTGTCCACACTGTTGCCTGCCCAATTTGCATCCGAATAACCCACGAGCTTCACTCCATCCCCTTGGATATAGCTCAATCCAAACTCGACTGGCAGATACCTCAACACATGTTTTGCTGCCACCCAATGTACACGCTTAGGCTCTACCATGAATCCACTAAGTGTGTTGACAACAAAACACAAATATGGTCTAGTGTTAATCAGATACATAAGGGAGCCAATTAGCTGCAGGTAAAGAGTGGAATCCACTCCCTCTGACTTGGAAGCATCTATCTTCTTCCAGTTAGTAACCATGGGTGTTGCCATAGGCCTACAATTCTGCATGCCAATCTGCTTCAGGATCTCCACAACATATTTCCGTTGTCCAAGGAAAATCTGCCCATCCATCTGCCACACCTTCAATCTAAGAAAATAATGCATCAGACCTAAGTCCTTTATCTCAAACTCAACAACAAGATCTCTCTTGCAATTCACTATGAGCTTCTCTGATTCCGTCAAAAGCAAGTCATACACATATAATACAAGAATGAGTGGCTCCCCCCTAATCAATATGTAGTAGAGGTTGGAGTCAACCTCACTCTTTTGAAGCCCATCCCAAGCAAATAATTGTTGATCATGCTGTACTAGGCACGTGGTGCCTGCTTGAGCCCATATAACGCTCTCCTCAACCTGCAAACATAACATGCCCTACTGTGCACCTCAAATCCCTTTGGCTTCTCTATGTCTATATCCTCCTCTATCACTCCATTAAGATACACTGTCTTGACTTCCATTTGGTGGATTTTCCATCCCAACTCAGCTGCAGTGGATATCATGGCCCTGATAGAAGAATATCTCGCCACAGGTGCAAATGTCTCACTGAAGTCAATGCCTTCCTTCTGTGAGAATCCCTTAGCCACAAAGCAAGCTTTGAACTTGTCCACACTCCCATCCACTGTGTGTTTGATCTTATAGTTCCATCTAGAGCCAACCACTGATTTCCCCTCTGGCTGAGGCACAACCTCCCACACATCGTTCTTCATGACAGAAGAGTACTCTTCCATCATGGCATCTCTCCACACCTGCTGCTTAGATGCCTCTTGAAAACTGGAAGGATCGACCTCTATCAACTTGCTTGTAAGAGCCATGTAACCGAAAATCCTCTGTGGTGCCCTGCTCATCCCGACTGATGTCTGGGGAGCCTCTACCTGCTCTTGAGCCTCTCTCAATGTGTGTTTAGCCCACTTCGGCCTCCTACTAGAGGACTCAGCCGAAGTAAATTGAGCATCCTGCTCCTCATGTTGCTCACGCTGCTCACTTTGCTGCTGCTGCTGTTGCCCAACCTGTAAAAAAGTCTGGGGACATGTAGTCTGTAATAGCTGTCTAGCCTCCTCCTTAGGAGCACTCTGCTCCTGAATTTGCTCATGACACTGCTCATCAATTGACATCTGTCCACAAGAATTCTTGTAAGCCTTGTTCTCCTCAAATCCCACGTCCCTCCTAACCACTGTCCTCTTGAGTGCAGGAATGTTGACCCTGTAGGCCTTGGAGGTCTTGCTGTAGCCAACAAGGATGCCCTTCTCTGCAGTAGGCTCGAGCTTGGTCCTTCTCTCTGTCGAAACATGGCAGTAGACCAAGCACCCAAAGATGCGTATGTGACCAACCTCTGGTCTCTTACCCATGAAGGCCTCCTAAGGGGTCATCCTCGACAATACCTTATGCGGGCTCCTGTTCTACAGATAGACTGCAGTGTTGCATGCCTCGGCCCATAGAAACATGGGCAAGTCATGATCATGCAACATTGTCTTTGCTGCCCCAACTATCGATCTGTTCTTCCTCTCTGAGACTCCATTCTGCTGCAGGTTATACGACACAATGATCTCCCACTTAATCCCATAATCTACACTGAACTCCTTGAAGGCACTCAAGGTATACTCGCCTCCCTTGTCTGATCTGAGCACCTTGATCTTTCTACCTGTTTGGTTCTCCACAAGAGCTTTGACCTCTTGGAACCTGCTGAAGACCTCAACCTTGGTCTTTATAAAGTAGATCCAAGTCTTCCTGGAATGATCGTCGATAAAGGAGACATAGTATCTGAACCCTTCAATAGACACTGCTGACATGGGCCCACAAGCATCTGAATGGATCAAGTCCAAAATCCCTTTGGACCTGTTGTCACTGCAAGGAAAGACTGTCTTGGCGTACTTGCCCAAAGCACACCCCTTGCACACATCGTGCTGATCAGAACTTAACTTTGGAAGCCCAGTCACAGCCTCCCTGAGCACCTTGAGTGCTCCGTGATGTAAATGAGCCATCTGCCTATGCCAAAGCTCCCCCAAATCTCGACCACTGCTGTTGCTACTAACCAACGCACAAGCTGGTTCAAACTGCAGCGTGTACAATTTGTCCTTCTTCACTCCCAACATTTTCCCCATGCCAACGTTGGAGCCCCTTGGTTGTATGAGTAGTCTTCCATCTCAGAAAGTGACCTCATATCCCTTATCTTCTAACGCTGAAACAAAAAAACAGATTTTTTTTTAAACAAGGAACAAACAAAACATCATTAATTGACAAAGGCTTACTAGACTCCCTTTGAAACCTCATGGTTCCTTTGCCTGTTGGCCTGTACTTGGCATCATAGTCACCATGTTCGTGTTCGTGTTTGAATTAGACACCTATGAAATTCAGAAAAAATTCTCCATCCAAAAATGATGGATAAAATTCGCCATTAAGTTCAACAACTATATATATAGTTAAATTAATTAATTAACATATTTTTATAATAAATTTTATATTTATCAAAATTTATACTATTTTAATATATATGTTTATATTAATATATTAAATTTAGATAATAAATATTAAATTTATATAAATATAATATAAATGCATTATGTAACTAATTAACACGGTCGACGATTTAGTTAACTCGACTATTTTTATAATAGTAGTGGCTAAAAGTTATCCTACAAGGGTTGGCTAGTTGGGCGACAATAATAAGTTGCCACTAGGAATATTCCTGTTCTGTTGGTTCGGTCGACGGAGTGAGTCGCAGGCCCCATAGATGGGTCACGAGTGGTAGGAAATTAGAGTTTCTGGTATTTGCGTTTTTTTTTTAATTTTTTTTTATAAACACAGTTGAACAGGGTCAAACTCAACCGAATTTAAATGAAATTGGGCGATTTTTCCCCCTGTTCATTTGTGAATTCGAATTCGCCTTGAAGAATGAAAAACTTAAATGAATAAGTTTGGATTCACATGAAGTTCGATGAATTTCAAACTTAATGGATGAAATTCGCAAAACCTGGTGACTAAGCTTGGCATTATCTCCAAGTACAATGTTGAAGTTGACATTGCACTCCAAGTTGTTGAATTACTCATGCACCCCTGTCATGTGGCATGAAACACCATTGTCAATGTACCATGTACCATGTACCAGTGACCATGGAGGTGGCTGCATGCTAAGAGTGAAAATTCATCTTCAAATTTGGATGCAAATGCATCCATATCAGTTGTTGCAGCCATCTGCATCTTGGGTTTTCCCTTCTTCTTGTCGAGACATTGGATGGCAAAATGCCCAAGCTGATGGCAAGCAAAGCACTTGACTTTGCTAGTGTCAAACTTCTTCTTGCTGCCCTGTCTTGAAGAAGTTCCTTCAACTGAACTCTTCTAGCTCTTCCCTTTTCCCTTTGCAGCCAAGGCAAGGTTGTCTTCATCTTCAGATTTCTTTTTTTTCTCTCCACGTTGAGACCCCTCCCGGATCTCTTCCTTGTGAAATCGTCCCACAACCTCTCCCAAGTGGACATTTTCACTCTGCCCACCACACACTTGACAAATACATCCCACTGCTTACCAAAACCATTCAAGGCAATACGTACCAGCTCTTCTTCAGGAATGATATCCCCTACTGCTGCTAGCTCATCTTTGACTTGTGCGAGCCTAGTGAGGTAGGAAGTCACTCCACCCCTTGCCATCTTGGTGGCATGTAACTTGTCCCTGAGAGCCATCTTTCTATTCTGGTTGTCACTCTGATACAGTTTGGTCAGAGCATCCCACATTTCCTTGGCTGTTTTCTTCTCAACCAGATGTGGAATAAGATGGTCTTTGACACCATCCACTAGAATCCTATGTGCCCTGGATTTTTCACCTCATGGAGGTCCAAGGCAATAGGATTGTGGACTGGTACTGGAACTACTGTGTTGACATAAGACTACAACTTGTTCTCCTTGAGCACAATTGTAATTCTGACCTTCCACTGAAGATAGTTTGAGGCCCCCTCAAGCCTATACTCATATCTCACGCTGGTTGTAACACCCCGTTTTCCCCAGCTTGTAATTAATCATTAATTATGATCTCCATGCTATGGCATGGGAACAATGTAAATGTATATTTTGTTTAGATTGCCAACGACAGACTGTGGGGTTTAAGCCTTGAAGTACTGGCCATGATATCACTAGAGGAAATAAATGAGAAAACTATGGAAATGGTTCATTATGTCAAATGACTCCAAATTTCCCTTTGATGAGGATAATAAACCTCCTTCGATTCCTAAGGATAGGAATCAATTAATGAATAAAGGACTAGTGGTTGAACCATCAACCACCCCATGAATGGAAGCATGGTCTAACTGAAGAATGTCAGCTCGAAGTACCACATGCTTTGGCAGACCAGGCTGATCCGAGTTTCCTTCTGACAGAAGGAACATGATAGAAAGAGAAGAACCTTCCTAAGGAGGGTGCGCGACAAGGGGATAGACCCATGCAAACGATTGAGAGGAGGTGTGCGGGAGGCTCTACAGAAAGCAGGAGAGACACGAGACAAGAGCACATGCACAGAGGGGAACGCGTGACCCAGATATGCAGAAGAAAAGAGGAAGACCGCGAGCTTGATGTTGAGGAAGCATATGATAAACTTTGTAGGGTCGCTGTGACAAAGAGAGGATCTCTGAAAAACGACATAATTTTCCTAGTGATATCATGGCTTGGCACGGGGGTGGCCAGAGTGCTAAGAATGAATGCCTCTGAGCCTATGGTTGGGTGGAAAGGCGAACACCCACAGTCAGTTGGTTAGTTGCAATTTGTAATAGATAAGTATTTCGTTTACTCTGTGCACTTGAACTGAAATGCATGATCGAATGTCTGTGTCTCTGACTAATATTTGTAGTGTTTGATTCATAAAGAAAATGCTCAATGTTCTTCTGTAGACTGTTGACTTTGAATGGTTGTAAGATGACCAGTGCGGCCTTCGGTCTGGTTGGGAAATCCTCAAGGTATTCTTACCAGGGATCAACTTCACAATCCTAGAGTCGGGGTAGACTCTACGAGACTGCTATAGTCCTACCGATCCTTCAAGAGTGCCTTTCCTTGTTTTAGAACCTAAGTTCTGAGGATGGAGGGCGCTTCCTTCAAACTAGTTGTTTGGGAGACCGCAGGTTCATGCCCACGACCTTAACCAAATATCGACTAAGAGTTGAGATTACAGCCAAAAACTCATTAGAGGGTCTATATGACCAAGGTTTGGGAACCTTGCGCTAACTGAAATGAGCTAAGCCTTTCTGGCTTCGGAACTTCGGGAGTTCGGGACTCTTGGGTGCTACGACTTTAACCAAATCTCAGCTAAGAGTTACGAGTATAGCCTTTGAAACTTGACAAAGTTCCATATAACCAAGACCCGAGAACCCTGTGTTAAGTCCGAAAGGTGTTAAGTAATTGGGACTCCGGGAGTCCGGAGCTCCGAAGGAAGTTGGACGAGAGTCATTAAAGTGTGAAGGCTCCCGAATTCGCAAACAACAGAGTCCATCGTTAAGGACACGTGTCACTAGATCCATCCAAGGTCTGTCACGACCGTTGGATTTGGAGAAGGAGTGTAGGCGTTAACTCCTCGACTCCTTCAATCTTCGCGAGTTCGGCGGATTTTGGTATTCGTCGTAAGGGAGACGTATCCTCCGAAGCGTCGGAGCTCGGAGTTAATTTGGGTTGTAGATCTAAGGATGCTTGGGAACTATTCCAACTGTCGGATCTACGAAGTAGTCAGCCCGACGTTGACCGCTTTGGGAGGACAAGGGTGTTGTAACGTCAAAACCCCCGAAGGCCAAATTTACGAAGTAACGAGGATCGTCGATTTTCGGATCCTTCGGGATCCCTCTCAACTATCGATATACGAGGGACGCGTGGCGCTGGATCCTAGAGTCTGGAGGCTTGGCACTTCGGGGAATTTGAGGTGTGGTGTGTTGATAATCTCCGAAGCCCAAAGTGACAAGAGCCGTTGATTCGAAGATGCTTTAGGACTTTTCCTGACCATCGGATCTAGGCTGTGGTTAGCTCGTCATTGACCAACTCCTGGAGCAAAGAGGAGTTTACACTGCAGAACTCTCGAAGGTCGAATTTGTGAAGCAACAAAGGCCGTAGATCTATGGATCTACGTGGACAGATCTTTGCCGTGATATTTGAGGGATGTTAGAGGGCTGTCTGTTTGGGGTGATGTAGCTCGCTGACATTATCTAGGGTGACGTGGACCCACGATTGAGGTGCCATGTGTCATCGAGATATGGATGTTTTGTAGACCCCTTATGCCTATTAGAGCGTGACACATGTCACCCCCTGATGAGGGCACGTGTCACCCTTGGCCCTTGCCACGTCTCAGCCCCTGGTACGTGCCCGCCTGACCAAAGTGGTTGGTGAAGTGACTGGGAGTCTGACACTTCGGGACTCCAGAGGATTTGGGATGAAGTATGGTAGAGAGACCAAAAGGATCGAAGGTCGAAGCCACGTGGAAAACTTACGGGACTTAGGGAGTTTGGGACTTCGGGAGGTCTCGTGCGTAGACAAAAAAGGGGTGCTCAATGCTGAAGCACCGAACGTCGAATATTCCTTAGGCAAATGCATTAACGTGGAGGGAGATTAGCCGTCGGATTATGGATGGTTGGATTTCCGCCATAGATTTAGGAGTGCTGGAAGCTTCGGGATCTCAAAGAACTCGGGATGATACGTATGAGATGGACCCCACGTGGAATTCGCGTGGCCCTTGACCAATAAACGACCGAAGAACTTGGGAAGGACATATCTTCCGGTCCGGAGCTCGGTTTTGAGCGTGGAAATAGTGGTTGGAGAGATTTGTTATGAGCAGAACGTGATAGAGACCCCGAAAGGAGGGTTTGATTAATTAAGGAAAAATGAAATTATGATGCCCCACCCCTTAAAAGAGTTTTTAAGGGTCGGGTGTGTTACAAAGTGGTATCGAAGCATGGCAACAACACTTGGCCTGCTCGGGCTCATGCACAAGTCGTATAAAAACATTATTAGAGGACTTTAAGGGGTAACACCCTATTTTACCCATTCCTAAGAAGCTTAGTAAACCTCTACTGAAGAGAGGAATGAGACCTTCTACCGTTAATATATGTTTTGGAAATTTGCATTGTATGTTGCTAATGTTTCCAAATAAAGAAGCTGACTTCACTGTGCAATCGTATGTGCTGTTGTGCATACATAAGATTGGGTTACCAAGGCTAAGATGAGCCTGTTGAAAATATTATTGTCAAAAAAAAATCATATGCATAAGTTCCTTGAGTAGAAGGATGCAGATTTAAAATTCAGTTGGGATTTTACCCCAACGACATTGAATCATGCTAGTTTGTGGCAGAGGAAGCTTACCGGTTCTTTTCGGAAATGATGGCCAATCCTACAGGAGTGGGATTATGCCAAAGAACACTAATATTTAAACAAAAATAGCAATGTGAATGGATGAGGTAAAAAGGTGCAAGAGATGCACCTACAGGTATACAAATATGTGTATACATGCTTAAAATAATAATATGTCTGCAAGCTCTCAACTGAGGGGGAAGCTTAGTGTTGAGTGTCCTTATGAGACTTATCATAAGGATGATTGGAAGATCCTTGGGAGAAGGATCTAGAAGTTTGATATGTCCATGTGTGTGAATGACATGGAAAAAGGTGCAAGCAATGAACTTGCATGATGAACGTTTGGGATGTGTGTGTATATGCTTGAGTGCATGGATCTAATGCATTGTGAAGCTTCTTGATATGAAGCCTGATACTAATACCAGTTAGGTATGACTGATATTAAATGTGCAAGTGATGCACTTGTATGATGTAAGAGTATAGGTATACTAAAGGCACAAGGTGATTGCCTAAATGAGTGAAATGAGAGGCAAGCATTGCACTTGCCAAGATTGAATGAATACCATGGATGCATGGTTGACTCCATTATGAAGAGTCATGAAAGTTCTATTTTGAATGATAGCTTAAGGGGAATGTTCTCCATTCCCCCAAGAAAGGCCAATATAAATAGATGAAAGAGTAAACGAGCAAGGATGCTCTGTTGTCAGGGTAAGAGGCAAATGATTATGCCTTTGAGGATCACATGAGAATGATTGTGAACAATCACGAGTTGACTAATTTTAAAGTAGAGATGTATATAGGCTGTGAAATATACCTATGACAACTACACACAGGCTTATGATTATGCATATGGTTAAGTACATCATGGATGTAAGTTAACAAAACCAGAGTATGTGTGGATACATAATTTGGATGCATGACAAAGATGCATGTTTATATTCATTATGGAATATTTGGTAAACAACCGAAGCTAACTCAAGGTTGAGGCCATCACAAATAGTGATGGATATGTAATAAGAAAGTTGCATGTTGAAGGAGTTCCCTGTAGAGGAACTATGTGAAGATTCTATCAGGAGAACCGAGTCACAACTTTAATGACTGCTGAGAATTAAGCACTAAGCTACAAGCTTATATGTCTATATATATATTTAAGAATCCTGGATTACATTTTGAAAACATCATGTAATGAATAGAAGACTAATAAATGAATATTGACCATTCTGATAACTGAATGGTAATGTGCAAAATGCACAGGTTCATGATCCATTATGAACAAAAAGTTTGCTATTAAAGCATACTGCTGTATTCAAAAGGTTAGGGTGAGGTCTAACCAAGGTTTCTCAAGGAAAGGAGCAGGGAGATCCCAACAGGGAGTAAATTGCAAAAGCAAAGAAAAGGAAAAAAGGAGGAACACTTTTTCCACCCTAAGAAATCTGAATTGCTTACAGAGTTATAGGTCTTAGATGAGCAATTGTGAGAACAAGTACAACTGCAAAAAGAGAATGAATAAATGAGTATATTTGATAAGAACTCTGAATTGGTTACAAAGTTGTAGGTCTTAGATGAGCAACTGTGAGAACAAGTACAACTGGAAAAAGAGAGAATGAATAAATGAGTATGTTTGATTGAATATGCTTGGTTGAAGCCATGTTAAGAAAAGGCAGTGAGGCCTTAGAAATAACCAAGCTGGACTGAAAAGTCCCAGGCGGTGTAGAAAGAGTTGGAAGAAGGGGAGAGCCATCAATTCTTTTCTTGTTGTGTATTATGTTTTCTCTGGGATGAGAAAGCTGGTACGTTGATGAAAGTAAATGTTTTAACACCATAGTGATGATGGTCGCATTACTGTAGAAACAATCGAGAATTGTTTGTGTTGCACTCATGAAAACATTAAGGATAATGTGATGAAGTGCATAAAGATATGCTAGGACATGTCTGAAAATGTTTTATTGTCTTAATGTTATGCACAAAATTTTGAAAGGAAGTTGTATGCCATGGCTACCCAAGTAGGGTATGATTCAAGAAGAAAACCCTGATCGAATTGGGTTAATAAAAAACCTGACAGAGGAGATTAATGCGAGCCGTTCATTGGAGGGAAAACCGATCTCAGTCGTCAGATCGACTTAAGGATCCACTGGAGTTAATAGATCAAACACTAGCCGTTCGATTATATCGACGGTCAGGGATCATTGCGAAACGCTAGGGTGAAATTAACGGACGTATTAGTTCACGGTCCGCAATAAACCAACACCGTTGATCTCGTCGGGGTGGATGATCAACGATCACGATTAAAAGAGTCGGGTGGGCATATTGGGGTTCTGCAATCACTGTGAACCGTCGATCTGTGAACGATCGATGGGTGAAATTGCAAGGAACCCACGTGTTAATGCCTCGTAAACTCGTACTGTGATTGGGTTCTGTGGTTGAATTTAGCAAATCGAAGCTCTGTTCTCAATCTAAATTCTCTGTCAAATACTTTTGTGTCATAATTATTATCTAGAAATTGTATGGTTTAAAATCGATTGAGGGCTAAGATCGATAACCCGGGTTCATTGCGGAGATTGCATATGCGCACAGGTTAACGTCAGGACCTGTACCTGTAATTTAAACTAAATATAGCTTTGTTTTGAGTTTGAGATCCGATCGTAGATTGGACGACTCGTATTCATTGCGGAGATTATAAAACGCAGTGGTGGACTCGACCTTTGGTGGACCCGCAATTTTATAAAATGCACCTATTATACATTTGAAATCCAACTAATGTTTTGGGACTTTAATGTTACATTGTAATATTAAACCAATCTCCACCGTAGATCTTCCAGCTGGGAGCATTGCAGACCATTGAATCGACACAAAGGGGTAAATCGTTAACGATTGAATCACGATCGTCAGATCTGGAGGTAGAGGAAGGAGGACCGTCGGGTCAACGACTGATTAAGCCGTGACCATCAGATCACGCTGAAGGTAGATCAATGGACGAGTCATTTCAGAGATTGGAGGATGAGTTAACGCTCGAGCATCTTCCATTGCGAAGATCGGGAGGAGAGTTAAACCGCAAGCTAGTTGAGGTTTCACAATCCCTTGCAACCGTTGGATCTGGGGGAAGACGGATCTACACCGTTGATCAACAGACAAGGGATTAAGCCATGGTCATAGCGCCTGGACACAGAAGCTTAAAGGATAGCCGCTGAAAAGAATAGAGCCGAGGCCACAGCTCTCGGTCGCATGGAGAGAAAACAGAGTTCCTCCGGGCCAGTCAAGGAAGATAGAGTTTAACACTCTGTGTTAGACTGTGGTCGCGGGGAAGGGTTCTATGGGAAAAGGGCCGACAGAACGATGAAGAGCATTCAATCCTGTTAGTGATCAAATAGCAAGAGAGAATAGAGATCGATCCTGAACAACTCTTTGCGGTTTTAGAGCACCCTAAGACGAATAGGGGCATAACTGTGGGAAGAGCACGGGAGGTGCATCAAAATAACTCAGTTGGATTGAAAGTCCAGGGCTGTGTAGGAGTTGGACCATGGAAGAGTTCCTTGATTCCTTCCTGATTGTTTATTGTTTCTCTCTGGTACGAGAGATTGATTTACTAATGCATAAAGAAATTGGAGCCGTTGAGAAAGACAGTTGCCAATGATGGACAACTTCAAATAGAGGAAGTCTATGCTAGTCAAGGACGAATTATAATCCTTGTAAGAAAATGGATGAGTAAAGAGTACCATGGGTACAATGACCAATCCAGGGAGATTGGGAATAAAGGTGCTGATAGTTAGCACATTGCATGGAATTGTTTCGAGGAAATGCATGTGTGCATAAAGGGCAGACAATAGATTTTCCATTAAGGAAGGAGGACCTTCCAATATTTTTCTTACATCGTGTAGGCGTTAAAGAAAAGCAAATCTGCGTGGCCATGAGTGTTGGCACCCCGGTTACTAATGAAGGAAGAATGCTTGGGTGCATTCAAGAGAAACTTATAGTTTCATATGTGTTGGTTTGGGATCATGATCAACCTGTAGTAGGAAGTACAATCCTGTTGCAATAATGAACGAGAGTGAATAAGCCCTATGGTGAAAAGGTTAGTTAAGCTCCAACACACCATGGCAACGTGCTTGTCATAAAGTGTGGCAAACTTGAAATCAATGCAAGGTTGCATTGGGTGTGAATGTGGCCATGAATATTGACACATTGATTAAAGACATTTGATATTTAAATTGCATTTGGAAAATCTAGTATGTTGACATGATGCTTACATAAATAATAATATTTCCTTTTGCTTTGTACCCTTGAATAGATGAAAATGACTTGGACTGTTAGTATGCATCATTTGAAAATATAATGTGCATGGAAACTAACAATTTGTTTGGCTGAGGAATGTTGAATTTGCAGGAAGAAAAAGGGTCTTGGATATGGCAGTGTTGTAAGCCCATAAGGAAGACAAATTGCCTGCTGAGTTAAACTGCTATGGAAAGGAAAGTCCCATACTTGTGAATATGGTTCCTCTGCGGAACAGATCTGAAAATAAATGTGGAAATTGGAAAATCTGTGGGTGACAGATTTGCAATAAAATTATGAATTTGAAATTGATAATGATATCTCATAAATTTCTGTATACTTGTGATATAGGTGAAAAGAAAATATCTGTTTAGGGAAGGACAGATGAAGGATGTCAAAGCTGGAAAGCATGGAAGATGGCTACTGTTGAGACATGAAAACCCTGTGGTAAGCCATGATCATCTAGAATATGTTGTGTTATGGCAACACAAGCCGGAGGGACACCTCGACAGAGCAAGTTTGAGGGACGCCTCGACTGTAAGGCTCAACGAAGCCTTTAAAAGTCTTCCTGTGCGAGAAATCCTTGGCAAGGCAAGATGGATCGCCCGAGGGACTGTATAGCAGAGAATGGGATACCTGAGCTTGGGCCTGGAGGGTAAGTGACCGCAAGGAAGAGGGGACTTTGACAAATCTCATACACTATTGATTGGGATCATGCACACAATGGGTATGTCTAGGAAAAACAGTGAGCCAAGAAAAACAAGACAACCACGTGGATACAAATCCACGAACTGCACAGATAAGTATTGTGCTACATTGTGAAATTTTTC
>ML782133.1:181531-205334 GCA_009831015.1 Picea engelmannii | reverse complement strand
CTTCCATGGCGTCACTCCCCCTGCTCTTCTCTATGCGAGATCTCGTCGGCTCGTGGGTAGTTCAGACCTCCTGTACCTTCAAGTGTGTGCAGACGCTCCCCCTCTCGCAATTATGGATAACTCTACACTCCCATTAAACTATCATTCTGCATTTCTCTAGCGAAGTCCAGGATAGTCCGCTTCCGTGCCCTCTTACCATCATGTGGTAGAGATCCAGAGCCCCCTGCGCTTGCCTGTCCTGCGTCTCTGAGGAATTGAGGGAGAAATTCCGCTCTATGCATCTCTGAGGAATTGAGGGAGCAATTCCTCTCTCTGCCTATGGATGTCAGGCGTGTAGAAGAAAGAATAGACAATCAACTTAGGGATTTTCAAAGGGAAAATCAGGGGTTGCAGGATGATATAACCAATTTGCAAGGTCAATTGCATTAGCAAGAACCCAGGCATAATCAAGAGCTTGCAATTGCTCTTAGCGGGATCAACAGGAACACCAGGAAAATTAGAGAAATGGCTCAGGAAATGGGAAATCCATTAAACCGTCCCCATCATCCAGCGAACTCCAATGATTCAGCTGGCTCAAGGCTTCCCTCAACATTCCACTCAACAGTAAGCAACGAGCACCCTCTGGTACCTCTTGCTTCTCCGATGGCTCCAGCTTGGTCCAACCCAGGAGAAGGAAATCAACAACCAGAAGCTAATCCAACAACAAACTCAACAAATTTCCAGGAGGACCCAACAACTTTTCATAATTTCTAGACACGTTTTTTGATGAAATGTAATTTTTTGCTAATTTTGTTTACATATATGTAGCCATTTTTACATGGCAAATTAGTAGCTCCTATTGGACAGGTTTCACCAGTGCAATTAGAATGCAACAGTCAGATAGTTTTCTAGGAGAAGAACAGAGTATTCAATACTTTGCTTTTTGTAAATTGTGAAAGCACAAATCTCTTTTTTTAATATAAATTCCCAACCGTTTCTGTTAAAAAAAACAATAACAATTTTTTAGATCACGGTTTCAAAAATGTTGCAATTTTACGCTTGAAAAAAAACGTTGGGGGGTGGGGTGGGGAGTGGGGGTGCAGTGGGTAGGGGGACTATTGGTGGGACTTCTTTTCAATTGCGGGGTTTATATTAGGATTATGGATGCAATGATATTGATTGTGAAGGCTATGGTTTCAAAAAGTTACAATTTTATGCTTGAAAAAAAGGGGGTTGCCACTTATAGCACCACTTTTCAATTTGGGGGTTGACTTTAAAATTCTGGTTGCAATGATATTAGTTGTTAAGGTTATGGTGTTAAAAAATTTGTAATTTTAACCCTTAAAAAAAGGTTTTGTTGATAGTGTCACTTTTTGATTTAGGGGTTGATTTTAAGGTTTTGGTTAGCCATATTATGAGGTTGTTAAGCTCATAGTCGCAAAAGATTTTAATTTTAACATTGAAATAAAATGGGTGCTATCGACAATGACACTTTTCGAAACAAGGGTTGATTTTAAGGTTTTTGTTAGTAACATTACGAGGGTTTAAGACCATGGCTGTGAAATATTGTAATTTCAATTCTAAAAAAATTGGTCTTAACAATAACACCACTCTTTGATTTGTGGGTTGATTTTGGTGTTTTTGATCTAAAAATATGGGATTTTAGGGTTAGAGATCTCATTTGAAGTCATAGTTACAGTCAAGTCTATAACTATGTTTTGAGGGTAAGAAGGTTCAAATTTTTACAAATTTGAAAATTACAATGAATACATTTGTTTTTCATTCATATTTTCATACTATAGATATGGATGATGTGGATGTTATTCTTAGATATCCTTGGATGGAATCTGTAGGTATGGTTAATATTAATGTAAAAAAGATTTTTTTGAAGCTTTGGTACAAGAAAAATAAAATTAGATTGCAAGATATTTCTCTAAGTAAACGACATGGGTCGAAGGTGGCACATGAAGAAACTTTTATAGAGAAACTAGTTGTATTACCTACAAACACATTAGATGAAGAGTCCATGACTAATTCAAAAGAATGTTCTATAGAAACACTTGAGGAAAATCCCAAGAAAGAGCAATTCCAAAATCATACTACTCTTGCTCCCCATATTCCATATCCTCCCTCTTGCCCAACTTTGTCTTCCATATAGGAATCACCCCCACACAATTGACCTTTTCTTTAAACTTGTTTTTTAATTTGTTTTCAAATTGTATTTTTCAATATATATTTAAAATTTTAATTTTTTTTTTATATCTTAACTTTTAAGTTTTGAGTTTATATATATATATATATATTAATTTTTCTTTTTCATAAGAAAAAAACTGTTATATTCATAAAGGAATATACATGTTACAATATTTCATGTCCAACCTTGGTAGGATTCCTTCCAGTACTGTACTGCCTATACATCTTCTACTACATAACAAGCCTTTAAAGACCTTTTTCAAAACCTTTCTAAAAACTGTTCCATCTGTCCAAAAACATTTACAACCTTACAAAAAAGGAAAAAAAGACTTCTTCAGAGGCGAAATTCCATTGCCTCAGTTTTTGTTCCTTGAAAGAACTCGTAAAAGCTGAAGGCTCCTTTTTGCAACTACAATGCTTCCTTTGAGAGTTTGTCTGCCTTTGTGTTTAGCTCCCCCAGAATGTTCTGAAAGGAAAGCCATTCGAGATCTCTGAAAGTGAGCTTGATGTCCCTTAGTAGTGAGGCCAACCTGGGATTCTGGATGTTGTTGAGACTCCTTTCCCAGTCGATCACCAACTTGGAATCACCGAACACTTGTAGCTTTGATAGATTTTTTTCTTTGGTAGTTTCCAGGAGAGTCTAGAGTGCTATCAGTTCGACTCTATTGTTTGTTTCGCTTCCTAGCACGTATCTGATGTGAATATAGTGGATGTGACCGATAAACAAAACCACCCCTACTCCGCATGAAGGAATATGTCCTTGGCTAGCCCCATCGAAAAAGCCCTATGGGATGGTGTAATTGATAGGGGGAGGGATTACAAACCGAGGTTTACTTTCCCTGAGCTCTGTCTTTAACTCTTCATCTTGACTGATTGAAATTGTCGTAGAGACTTCTGGGGGAACCATCTTATCTTTAAAAACAACACTGTTTCTTGCCCACCAAATGTTTGAGATCATGATCCCTGGAAGACCTGCATATAAGGTCGCCATTCTGTCTTGAATCTAGGATCTAAAAAAATCTTCAATAGATTCCCGATCCCAATTGGCCCTGGTTTTTAGATGATCTTTTATTATCCGCGCAACCTTTCTTGCATAGGGACATGAGATAAAAAGGTGAGTAATGGTTTTTTGATTTTCCTTGCACAGAGGACATCTACTAGGTCCACACCATCCTCTCTTGAGGCAGTTATCCCATGTCAACAATTTATTGTTTATTGCTAGCCAAAGCATCAATTTATATCTGGGAGGAGCTTTGATTTTCCACAAGGGCTTCCACCACCATTTCGGGTGTGTCACAAATTTTTCTTCTTGCCAGGCTTTATAGTGCAACTTGATCGAATATGAGCCGTTCTATGGGTTTTTTGACCAACATAGGGAGTCCTTAGAAGCTCTATCCAAGGAAATGATTTTTTCGCATAAAAGGGATATAAAGGAGTCTCATTCGTTTTGTAGTTCTAAGGGGAGATCCAGGGAGTTTGCGTTCTTCCATCCTGATCTCCCTTGAATATGGGGATAACCAATGTTTAGGTCACTCAGGAAGTGAAGGTTTTTGTCTTTGAGGAACATAAGTAAGGGAGGGGAGAGTTTGTAGTTGTTTTCGGCTCCCAACCACGGGTCTTCTCCCAATCTCACCTTTTCCCAGTTTCCAATGTGCCATATCGTCCATTTACCAACAAGTGGGAAAACTTGCACAAGAGCTTTCCAGACGATTGAGCCTTTAGAGGATTTCATATGCTCTTGGAACCATTCAAAGATGGACATGGTAGGGAAATACTTGGAGTTCATAACTTTTACTCAAAGGGTGTTGCCTAGGGTTAGACGCCATAGGTTCCTTCCTGCTAAGGCTCAAGCAAATTTTTTTATGTTCTTTAGACCCCAACCACCCATTTCTTTAGGTGTAGTGATTGAGTTCCATTTGACCAAGGGGGGACCTCCATGAACGTTTTGTCCCTTCCATAAAAAATGAAAACTTAGGCGGAGAATATGATCCAAAACTCCCTTAGGGATTACATCTATTGAATTCCAATAAACATGAATTCGTTCTAGCACTGCTTTGATTAATACTAGTCTTTCTCCTTTAGAGAGGAGCCCGTTGACCCAGATGGCTATGAGAGCCTCGACTTTTCTGATTAACCAGTTCCAATCTTCTTTTCTATAATTGTCTGGTTTTAAATTAAAACCTAGATACTTGAGTCCTTCATAGAGAGGCTTCCTTGGGGTGGGAAAAGTGTTGACAATGGAGGCCT
Source organism: Picea engelmannii (assembly GCA_009831015.1). NCBI lineage: Eukaryota > Viridiplantae > Streptophyta > Pinopsida > Pinales > Pinaceae > Picea > Picea engelmannii. The sequence continues at coordinate 200,915 of ML782133.1, read as the reverse complement.
CTTCTGTTGTTTTTGTTCATATGAGATATAATCGATATATTATTACAATGATGAGTGTTCCATATATAGGGAACATATGGTCACCATCCATGAAAGGATGCGTTCCTTGAATAATCAATAACTATTTATTATTATCATTTACTTGTTATATATGATATTTAATAATCAATAATTATATTATCATTTACTTATTATATATGATATTTAATAATCAATAATTATATTATTAATTATTATTCTAAGAGAATGTCTTCCCAATGTTTTCCAAACATCAACACTCCCTCTCAACGAGGGAGACATTCTGCATTATGCCAAGCTTGTCTCTAAAGTATACAAACTTCACCCTAGAATCATGACACTTGTATGTCAGTCTTGGGAGACGTCTCTCTCCCACCTGAACCAAGGATAAACTCCTTCTGCAACTCTCCCTTCTGAGCCAATTGACTCTCTCTGAGATGAGGCTCACTCTGGGTCCACATGTAATAACATATAGCATCTTGAGTCTTTATCATTCCTTGTCAAATCACCATGACTAGGACAAAGACCACACCATGATCTTTCACTACAAGTACACGCCCGTGAGTGAATGTTAGCCTGATGTTAACTGACACGTGGAAAGCACTTCAAGCACCTCGAGTCCATATTATTTCCTTATGTGCTCTCCACATGGGACGTTAGGATATAAGCCCAAATGCACTTATCCCTTCTCGAATAAGTGCCCCACTTATCCCTTCATGAATAAGTGTCCTCACAGATCAACTCAACTCAATTCACAGAGGAGTACGATCTTGAGAATGTCTGTCAGACATGGCACTCCCATGTGGAATTCTAGAGGCTACACCCTCTAGAAACACTAGGGTCAACTTCCATAGTGTGTGACATCAAGGGTCAACTCCCTTGACATGTCCTCATGTGCTCTCCACAAGGGACGTTGGGCTATAAGCCCAAACACACTTATCCCTTCTCGGACAAGTGTCCCACTTATCCCTTCTCGAATAAGTGTCATCATAGATCAACTCAACTCAGTCACAGAGGAGTACAATCTGAAGAATGTTTTAGGAAGCTGCAAACATCAACACTTCCTCTTAGTGAGGGAGGCATTCTCTGCCACACCAAGTCTGTCACGAAAGTACTTGAACTTCGTCCCGGTTTGGTAAGAACATCAACAACCTGCTCATCTGGAGGAAGGTACAACACCCATACTTCCTCTGCACCATGTCTCGGATGTAATGGTACTAGATCTCAATGTGGTTCGATTTGTCATGAAACACTAGATTCTCTGAGATCTTCACACAACTTTGGTTACCATAATGAATAATGGTGGAATCTAGCACATGTTCGGATAAATCTACAAGGAGTTGCGAAGCCACACTACTTCACAGACTGACATACTTAATGCAATATACTCTGCTTCTACTGTGCTCAAAGACACATAAGTTTGTTTCCTGCTACACCAGGAAACCATGGAAGATCCCAAAGTGAAGCAACACCCGAAGGTGCTCTTTTTGTCCACTGTGATCCATGCCCAATCAGAGTCAATATATTCTTTCCATATCATATCAATACTGGAAGTATATCTCAGATCATGTCCAACTGCGCCTCACAAGTATCTCAACACATGATTCACAACAATCTAGTGTCTATCTCGACGGACTCATAAAATGGCTAAGTGCATTCATTTCATTGCAAATATTTGGTCCGGTGTTAACCAGATACATCATTTATCCAATCAACTGTCTGTATAGAGTCATATCAATTTTGTCATAATCGAAAAAATACACACTTAGTTTCTTCAGATTCGTCACCATTGGTGTAGCCAGAGGCTTCAAGTTCAACATCCCAAACTTCTTTAATATCTCAACTGTGTACTTCCCCTGAATCAAGAAGATTTCATCAGTTCTCTGCCACACCTCTAGTCCCAAGAAGTAGTGCATCATACCAAAGTCGTTCATCTCAAACTTGGAGGCCAACACATACTTGCATTCAACAATAGGGCTCTCTGTACCGGTGAGGAATAAATCATCAACATAGAGGACCAACATCGGGGACTCACCATTAATAGTGTTGTAGTACAGGTTGGGATCGAAAACACTTTTGTTGAAGCCCAAATATCATAAGGTGTCCATCAATCCTTGCATACCAAGCTCGAGGTGGTTGCTTGAGTCCATAAAATGCCACCTTCAACTTGTACACATGAGACTCCTTCTCATGAATCATGAAACCATATGGCTGCTCGATGTATACTTCTTCCTCAATATCTCCATTGAGAAAGATTGTCTTTACATCCATCTGATGTACTCTCTAAACAATGGATGTTGCAGGGGAAATAATCATCCAGATAGAAGAGTATCGAGCAACAGGAGAAAATGTCTCCTCATAATCTATTCCCTCCACCTGAGAGAATCCTCTAGAAAAAATTTTCATTTTGTGCCTCTCGATGCTCCCGTCAACTGTGTGTTTGATCTTGTAGATCCATTTGGAAGTCACTACAGACTTCCCCTCAGGTCTCAGAATAATATCCCACACATAATTCTTCATGATGTATTGATACTCCTCCATCATGACATCTCTCCATATTGGATGACTAGTTGCCTCCTCATAACAGGAAGGCTCAAAATGAATGATGTGGCTCATAGTTGTGGCATAGCATGAATATATTTGAGGTATCTTTCTCACTTGGAAGGTACCATGAGGAGCTACATATCCTTCTACCTCTTGCAGAGTCTGACGAGCCCATGTAGGGCTCTTCCGAACAACTACAATATCTCTGGGAACATCAACTAGAGCTACAGGATCAACATGATCAATTTGATCAATCTTCATGTGAGATCCTCTAGATCTCTTTAAAGGATACCTCCTCCTGAAAGGTAACATCTCTGCTCACCTCAATCTATCTTTGACCAGGGATGTAGATCCAGTATGCCTTCTTCCTGAAGGGTCTAGCTTGATCCTTTTTTTCTTGGGTACATGAATGTATACTGGACACCCAAATATTCTGAAGTGTCCAAACTCATGATTCACTTCGGTGAATGCCTCCTCGGGTATCATGTTCCTCAAAGTATTATGAGGACTTATGTTCTRAACATACACCGYAGTCATGGATTCCTTTGCCCAYAGAAACACAGGTAAATACTGATCATGCTAAGTCATCTTGGACCATACTTGATATATCGAGGTTCCCTCATGAAACCAATGTCTCAAGAAGCTGAAAAATATCAACACTCCCTCTGGAGCTGGAGGTGACTCCTCTTCTGTCTCYGCTCCCTCTGACATTGAGGGTAGCTCTTCCTCCTTCTTTGGAGGTARCTCAATCTCTTCTCCCTCTRGATGTAGTATTGCCTCCCTCTCTAGGAATGCCTCTACAGACACTGGAACTGTTTCCTTGTCTGCTTCCTCAACATCTCATGGCTCGACTCATGCATTGGGACTGCTACACCTGCTCCCTCTGAGTCTCATAATATTTTTTCCTCGTCTACTGGATCTACCATAGTTGTGCTAGAGTCGGTCTTGACTCGCTATATCCATGATCATTGGMACTGTCTCTGCTATTTGKCATGGTCCTGTCCTGGGAGGTACATTGCTCCTAGAGACTTCTTGTCTCTGAGCATCATGTCTGGAAATGTCTCTCCTTGATATCATGTTTGAAGGTCTTTCCCTCCATGTCTTCTTCCTGCAACCGTCATTATGGCTCCTTCTTAGAGCTATTACATGTGACCTTCCTAGAACAAGAAACAAGAACAACAAAAAACATCTCCTAGAGGAGATCAATTTATCCTGTGCACAACTATATACAGTGACCCTCCAAATAATATGTCTTCTACTATGACCAACACACATCCATCATATACTCGATGTAAGTAAGTAACTCAGAAAATTTCAACTTCTTAGTCTCTTCCTTAGATCACTTATCCCATATGTAAGAGAGAAAAAATAGTGTGTCTATTGTTGTGTCTTTCAAGTGTCTTTTTATAGTAATATTAGATTGATCCAAAAAATACACGTCTCTTTGAAAAATTAAATTAAATTTTCTTTCTTATAAATAGTTGGAGAATACCTCTGTAACTAACCAAAGATTAATTTGGTTATAATCCATCCACATAGCATTTGACTTTGTTAAATTGTTCCTCCATAATTCATGCTATTCTTTGCATAAATATAGGTAGAAGTAAATATGCATTACATTCCTCATATTTAGGTAATTAGACATTTTTACTAGAAATCACTGCCCACCATAATTTATGGAATTCTTTCTATAATTTAGGTAGGAGTAAAAAAGTAAATATGTTGTACATAGATATTGTAACAACCCCATAAATTTAACTCTCCCAACATTTTACTCTACTCTCATTTTCCTGGGCCCTCCTGTGAAGGAGATAAGCCCAGTCCCGCTCTGATACCATGTTTTTCTTCATATGAGATATAATCGATATATTATTACAATGATGAGTGTTCCATATATATGGAACATATGGTGATCATCCATGAAAGGATGCGTCCCTTGAATAATCAATAACTATTTATTATTATCATTTACTTGTTATATATGATATTTAATAATCAATAATTATATTATTAATTATTATTCTAAGAGAATGTCTTTCCGATATTGTCCAAACATCAACATCTTCTTCATCCTCACAATGATTAAGAAGTAGACAATATTTTTCCATGTTTATTTTCATACCCGTGGCTCTGCATAAGAGGTTTATAATATCCTAAAAGACAATCCGATTCCTCTGAGAACCAAAAAGGATGCAAAAGATATCATCTACAAATAATAGGTGAGTTATTGGTTCTGATTCAGAGACTGCAATTCCTCTTAGGAGGCCTTTGGACCTTGCCTCCTTTATCAGAAAGCTAAGTGCTTTTGCGACGATCGGGAAAAGAAAGGGAGAAAGGGGGCAACCCCGATGAAGACCTCTGGAGGCTTTGAAGAAACCGAACGGAGCTCCGTTGATAAGGATGGAAAATGAAGCACTTTGGATGCACCCCATTATCCAATTGACATTTTTTAAGCTCATTCCCATTTGGATAAGGACCAGACATAGGAAAGTCCAATTTAGTCAGTCATATGCTTTAGAGAGGTCCGATTTCAGGATTCCTTAAGATTTATTTTCTTAACAGAGTGGAGCACTGCCTAAGAAATGGATACTGCGTCGTGTATCTGTCTGTTGTGGAGGAAGATAAACTGTTCTTCCCCAATGAGATCACTTAACATCAGTCTAAGTCTCCTAGAGATGATCTTTAAAATTAGTTTGTAGATGACATTGCAACAGGTGATCGGTCTATAATCCTCAAAGGAAGAAGGGCATTGTTTCTTTGGGATAAGACACAATATAGTAGCGTTGAGAGGACCATGAATTCTTCCTTCTATTTGTGATTCTCTTACCACTAGAAACAAATCGTTTTTTAGATGGTCATAAAAAACTTTAAAGAATTCCACCATAACTCCATCTGGGCATGGGATTTTTCCATTCTTCATGGAGAACAACGCCGCCTTCAGTTTTGGTTATGACACTTCTTTCTAAGGATAAATTCATTTCTTCGGAGAAGGTGATTGGGAATTTTCCCACTAACTCCAGGATTTATTGAATGGGGCATCCGGGTGGGGCTGAAAAAAGATTGTTGAAGAAATTTACTCCGAGACTCAAAGCTTGAAGTCCAATGTAGTGAGACGGGGCGATGGTGTGAAATACCTCCCACCTGTACTCCTGATTTGAATTTTGAGCCCAGATTCAGTAGGGCTTAAGAAACTAAGAACCGGTCCAATATTTTTGCAACCTCCTAGTCCCCTGTTCTGAAATTCCTCAAAGTAGGTGAGAGATTCATAGGTTCAATGTCCACCAAACTGGCCTTATATAAAAAGGATTGGAAAAAACTGTTTTTCCTGTCGACCTTGGGGTGTGCCCCCCAAACCTCTAACAAGGATAGGGTGAGATTCAGACCCCCCCCTGCCACTAGAAAAGGTTCACATAAAACCCCCGCAGAGACCAAATCCTCCCAAAAGGAGGTCCTATCAGAATAAGGACCGTAAATATTCACCACCAAGAAGGTTAAATTGCTATTCTTATGTTGTAACTTTATTGAAATTGTAGAGCGAACGACAGAAGAGGACAAAGCCTGGAAATTTGGGCTCCATCCAGTGAGCAGACCTCCTGAGAGACATGAAGCATTGATTATGCTGAAAGACCAATTCCTAAGCCAAGGATTGAAGGTTTCTCGAGTTTTTTCACCAGAACACATTGTCTCTTAGATGAGGATAATGTTTGGTTTTAGGTCGAGGATCATTCTTTTGAGGGATAGCTTCTTAGGGGCACCCCCAACCCCACGCGTGTTGAAGGAAAGGAAGATCATTTTGCCCTTGTAGAAGGGGATTTTCCTTCTCTAAGGGCCCTTGTGATGGTCACTTGGGTGCCTTTGCATATTTCCACAAATGCTCTCTCTTTTTCTTTCGATATGAAGGATTTTCTTCCTGTCTGAGTGAGAGAGGGAGGTTCAAGTGAAAAACCTCCAAAGGAAGGGGCGTTCTCTTGGGATTTAGACTTCAGGGAATATCTATTACCCTGAGGAGAAAGGGAAGCTTCGGGGCAGGGAGGAGGGGGCATTGAGGAAAGAGAGGAATCGAGGGCGAGAGAAGAGGGAGCTTGAGACCGGGGGGGGGAGGAGCTGTCAAGGGGACTTCCTTGAGAAGGGGAGAGGGGGGAGGAACTCTCGTCGGGTCAGCTTCCTGTATCAACAGTTCCAACAGGGCCATGGGAGGGGAAAAAGAAAGGGGGTCTTCAGGGGAAGGGGAGGACCTCGGAGAAGGGAGGGGGCTAGAGGGTAATGAAGGAACTATCACCGAACCAGAAGGAAAAGGCGAAGAAGGGAGTTTGGGATGCATACCTGAAGCAAGATCTTGTTTAACAAGGTCTCCTAGCGCTTGATTGGAGAGTACCCCTTTTTTAATATCCAATAGACATTCTTTGATATTTCCTTCCATCAAGACGACCTCCACAAATTCATTATTTTTAATAGTAGACTTGGTTTTCCACTTTCTGGCACGAGGTTGTTGTAATGATGCAAGTCTGAATCACTGAGAGCGAATGTGACCAATTTCATGGAAGCCATGGCACCTAAAAGGTAGTCTCCAGTAATCTACCTTCTGGTCCCAAGTAATTACAACATAAACCAAGTCAATGCTTCCTACTAAGCCTTCTCTTACATCCACTTCGACCAAGATCCATGCCCACCTGTGGTATTTTTTTAAATACCAGTTGGGTTCGAGTTTTACGAAAGAGCCAAGTTTGTTACCAATGGCTTCTAACGCTTCCCTAGACTAGAAATCCATAGGGAGTTCGGGAAATATTTCCCACACTTTCATTACCGTCATAGATTCCTTAAGGGGGTAGAAGTCCATAGTCCAGGGTTTCAGGGACAGACCGAATGGGTCCCGAGACCAACTCTGCCTTCAAATTTCTTCGCAGTCATCATCCGAAAGAAAAGAGAAGGAGATATGACTTCTGGATAGAAAATGTATCTTTGAGATGTATCCAATTAAGGGTTTCCACTAGTTCTGCATCCAACCTGTTAGGGAATTTTCTCTCGGAGATTTGCCGTTAAACCTTCCAACCAAAGTCTTCCCAAAAAGATGAGGGAAATTGCTGAGGGGAATGTCGTCTTCTACAACCATTTTCATAGAGACCCTTTTTTCCTTGATGCACCGGGCTGAATTTTTTTGGGATGAAGGATGCTGAGGCAGGTCTTCATTGCAAGATACACCCTTCTCTTCTTTCATTTTTGGGTTCGCATAAGTAAAAACATTTCCTTTGGGAGGAGAATACGAAGGTTCAAGAGAGGAGAAAGGCTGGTTATAGGGGGAGAGAGTTTGAGAGATCAAAGAGATTTCATGCGGAAGGAGGGGGGATGCATTCTCAAGACAACCAGAGCCATGAGGTTGTAGTGAATGCGAGAGCATGTGAGGAGCTAGGCGAGAGTTATGGAGTAATTTCGAGAATTCTCAGTGTGACATGAAGGCAAAGGGACATGGGGGGGAGTTGTATTCCACATCCTCCAAGTCGGAAGCCTCCATGTGTCCCAACCCATGTGGGCTTCGCCTGTGAGAGAGAAGAGTACGCAGTTGCAGAAGGGATCAGAATCGGGAGAGGGGTGCCGGAAAGGGGAATGCGGGAACCTGAAAAAAGGGTACGAGAAGGGGAAAGGGGAGAGGGAAAGGGTAGGCCTGCGACCCCTACCCAGGGTTCTATGCAGCAGATAGCATAGCGCAGAGGGATAAACCACAGAGCAAAGTTCCCCCCAAGTTCCCAACTCCTTATATATATATATATATATATAAAGTGTTATTTATTTAAAGAGGGTGAGGGGTTTTTCATTTTCATTTAAAAAAAATAAATTAAAATGTGTTTTTATTTTTAAATATTTGTCTTTTCCCTTCCCTTATATTCTATCCCCATTTTTTATCTTTTCGGTTTATTTGTTTGTTTTTTATAATTTTATTTATCATTTTATTTGTAACATTTTTAGATCAAGGTTTAAAAATTGTTGCAATTTAAGCTTGAAAAAAAGTGGAGGGGTTAGGGGTGTTTTTGGTGGGACCTATTTTCAATTGAGGGGTTGATTTTAAGATTATGGTTGCAACAATACTGGTTGATAAGGCTACGGTTTCAAAAAAGTTACAATGTTATCCTTGAAAAAAGAATAAAATTTTGGTTGCAATATTACCGGTTGTTAACAATAACACCTCTTTTTGATTCAAGGGTTGATTTTGGTGTTTTGATATAAAAATATGAGTTTTCAGATTTAGAGTTTTCATTGTAAGGTCATAAACCTTATCAAGTATGTAACTATGTTTTGAGTGTAAGAAGGTTCAAATTTTTATAGATTTGAAAATTACAATGGATGAATATGTTTTGCATTTAGATTTTCATGCTTTAGATATGGATGACATGGATATTATTCTTGGATATTCTTGGATGGAATTTGTGGGTATGATTAAAATTAATGTGCAAAATAATTTTTTGAAGATTTGGTACAAGAAAAATAAAATTAGATTGCAATATATTTATCTAAGAAAACATAAAGGGTCGAAGGTGTCACATGAATTTCTTATAGGGAAACTATTATAGTACCTACAAATAGAGTCAGATGAAGAGTACAAGGTCGAATCAAAAGAAGAGTCTATAGAATCACTTGAAGGAGAACTCGAGGAAGGGTATAGTTAAAAGGGAGAAAAATCTACAGGGATGCATTCTTCAAAGGAACCACATATTGAAGAGTGAAAGAAAAATGAAACCAATAGCTAAGGTTGTTGTATATCACCATCCACATCACCCTAAGAAACAACAACCATCAAGGCGAGGTCCCGAGCATCAACAAACTAACTATGGACCAACATGGAACTAGAAAGGCACCCAATATAGAAATATATTGAGGACTAAAAGAAATGAATGGAGAACCAAAGGAACCAGCTAGGAACCAAATGAACAACCAAAATCAATATCAAGGTGCCAAGGCCACAATTGAACCCCATGTCCACATTTTACAAGGATGGATGGATGCTTGTGCTTGGTACTAGTTGCCTACATTACTTAGTGGATCATATTACAATATGTGTTTCACTCATGTTTTGAGGACAACATGCAGAGGGGGATGGAATGTAATGTATCTAGGGAGGATAATATGGTGTACTTAGGGAGGTACCCAAAGGGGATAATGAATATAACATGGTCATGGAATAGGCCCACTATTTAGTTGGAAGGAATAATATAATAATAAGGGGTAGTTGGCATAGAACCCAAGGAATACTCATCAAAAGGTATATATACACATCAATATCATTGTATTGGATATGTTGAGTATTGCAGGAGTATTAGATGGTGTTACCCTACTTTAAGGATTCTCTCTATATTATTACATTGTCTTGTATGCATTTTGGTTATTTTCAAATGAAGGGTTTATCTTCTATTTTTTTTTATCTACCAAAGTTTATTACATGGTCTAAATGAAATTAAAACCTCGTAAGATCTTCCTTCTCCTTAGTGGTATCATGGTTTGATGTGGTGGTAGAATATTCCTACTGTTGGGTGGAAAATTAATTATCAACAACCAATTTGGGGGACATGGTTTTAATTACAAATAAGTATTCATATTTGTCTTTTTGTGAAATTCTTTCTATTTTGATAATACCTTTAACTAAAGGGGTAATGCATGAATTTCAAATACACATTGTTATTTCAATTGCTATTTAATATTTATACTTGCATATGAATTATATAATATATTGTTGTTAAAGGTTGGATTTGGCATCACAAATGGTTAATGAAAGAAAATAAAACTTGTTGGTAGTTTTAGATGGCCAAGGAAGGCATATAGTGATGCTTCATAATAGTATCAGAGATAAAATATAGATTTGAGTTGTTATGAGAAAAAAATTGAATATTAAGATTGAATTTGTAGTTGCATACAAACTATTTGAAAAACAACTTCAATGAAAATTGGGGAAAATGCTTTGTTGAGCAAATGGAGTTAATCCCTAGGATGGATTTAATATAAATAACTATGGACATGTTATAAAAGTAAGTTAAATATGGACTTGTGAGGTTCATGGTGTGACTCCAAGAAATGGGAAAACTTGTAGCAGTTCTTGAGGCTTATGTTACCAATCTTGGGAGTGAATATTCCTATAAATGTTCAACAAGATCAAGTTTCAAATCTTGGAGAATAAATGCTCCTATTATTCAAGTATTGTAAGCATTGTTAAAAAATATTTCAGTGAACGTGAGTAGTGATGTTGAGTGCATGACTATAGTTAACTGAGAAGAAGAGGCTGAGCCTTCTTGAGATAAAGTTGGGAAAAATACAAGAAATTGTATAAATCCCAAAATATGTTGGATGAAAAACATTGAAATGGTTAGCAAAGGGTATTAGATGAACGTGATATTATAGGCATAAATCTAGGGATGATTTTGAGGCTTATATCTTAAATTATGGTAGACATGCAAGGGACTCATTTTATGGGTGTCTCTTTAAGATAAAATAAACATTTTCATACCATGAGGTAAAGGTCGATTGTACCACTCCTCCAATCATGAACAAGTAATGGATTATCAACATTAGTTCTTTTGTAGGCGTGGAGAAGGAAATTTCTAAATCAAATTGTAGGATATCATGGAAGGGTCAAAACCTAGTGACATACCTAGATGCGAGTCTTATTTAATGGAAAGGATGTCATGGAAGGGTCAAAACCTAGTGAAATACCTAGATGTGAGTCTTATTTAATGGAAAGGATTCCATGGAGAAGGATGACACATGACATGCCCTAATTGGTGCAGGTCTTAAACCTACACCCTTGAAGAAAAATGGATTTCAAACTTGTAATGATTCGAATAGATCAAATTATAGATTGATGGTTGGAGTTAATTGTTCGACAAAACAAGGTATTCCAATACATGACAAACACCTTCAATCATCACTCATACAACCAGATCAAATATCAACACACCAAAGTTTTTACATGTTAAAACCCCAATATGGGGAAACATCCATGACCCTAACCAAAGTGGTTTCTTGAGGAAGTTTATTAATGCAAAATACAAATATTTGACAAGAGAGTTTCTCACAATCGATCATCGACAAATGACCCTCCATGCTATTTAAATAGAGATAATGGACTAATCATGTGTTAAGCCACATATCAATGTAGCCATTAAGATTGGGGAAAATATGAGCTGTTGGATCACTTTATGTCTAGAACATATCGTGACTATCAAATTACATAACTACAAATGCATACTAAAGAAACACACTAAGAAACATAGTTTAACCTATTGACACATTAGACCAAGTTGATCTTAACTAAATCCTAAGTGTCTAAATATCCTAACATCTCCCCTTAAGAACAACTTGGGATATGATTGAAGGATTTACAAAGGCGGCACAATAGGAGAACGGAGAAGGCATTAGAGCCTATCCCCCCTTAATGACAACTTCATGAACTACTTACATAGATCGAATTTTGGAAATTTTCACTTCTGTAAGAGACTTTGTGAAAATGTCTGCAACTTGATCTTCTATAGGGAAAAATAGCACTTCAATAACTTGATCATGAATGAGTTTTCTAATGAAGTGCATGTGTAGTTCGATGTGTTTTCTATGATAATGTTGAACTAGGTATTTGGAGAGCTTGATGACACTCTGATTGTTGCACTAGAGGGTGGTCTGATGCTTCTTCTGGAATCCGAACTCTAAAAGGATCCGTCAAAGCCACATGGCTTCTTGACTTGAATTAACTGTTGCTCGGTACTCTGCTTCTGCTAAAGAAAGAGCAATAGCCTGTTGTTTCTTACAAATCCAAGTAACACATTCAAAACCAAGGCTAAAAACATAACCTGCAATAGACTTCCAATCATCAGGGTCATTGGCCCAATATGAATAAGTGAAACCAACCAACAAAGGAGTCCCCCCCAAACTATAATGTATCCCAAACTAAACTATACCTTGAACATACTGAAGTATTCTCTTAGCTGCCTTCCAATGGATTTCATTGGGTCTTTGCATATACAAGGAAACAAGACCAAAAACAAACAAAATATTAGGATGGGTAGGAGTCAAATATAAGAGGCTACCAACTAACTGACGGTACAAAGTGGCATCGACTTCGATATTAGTACAGGTGGAATCAAGTTTGACTCCAGTCTGGAAGGGAGAAGGGGATGGTTTAGAATCGTCCATGTGAAAACAACAAATAAGTTTACAAGCATACTTGGACTGGGAAAGAAAAATTCCTTCCTTGGTTTGCAATACTTGAAGGCCAAAGAAATAATACAAATAGCTTAATTCTATCATTTCAAATTTCTTTTTAAGGCTGGATTTCACATGGGTTACAATTTTAAGGTCACTACTAGTGAGGATAAGGTCATCAACATAAAGAAAAAGTATGATGAGATGAATTCCTACTTTCTTGGTATAGACATTAGGGTTAGAATGAAATCTAGAAAAGATGGTGTCAAGAATAAATCTGTCCATTTTGTCATACCAATTTGGAGGCACTTGATCAAGATCATAAAGAGATTTCTTAAGGCGACAAAGAAGGATGGATTCATTTTAGACATAGCCAAGAGGCTGTTCCATGTAGATTTTTTCTTGCAAATCCCCATGCAAGAAGGTGGATTTGACATCCATATGATGGACCTCCCATTTATGTGAGGTAGCAAGGGATAAAAAAAGGCAGATGGAATTCATTTCTGCTACAGGGGAAAATGTTTCATTATAGTCAATGCCTTCAACTTGAGAGAACCCTTTGGAAACTAGCCAGGCCTTTCGTCTTTCAACACTTCTATCTGATGCATACTTAATTCTGTACATCCATTTATGTCTGACAATTTTTCTTCCTTTTCGAAGAGGTACAATATCCCAAGTATCATTCGCCATTAAGGAATGCTATTCTTCAGTCATTGCTATGTCCCAATCTGGATGACCTGAAGCTTATGCAAGTGTGTTTGTATCATGAGTCTATGAAACTTGAGACAAAAGAGAAGAGGCTCACTGGAACTATGAATGTGTTCAACAATGGTCTGTAGGATCACTGCCAATATCACCATCTTCTTGTCGAGTTGAATGGACCCATTTGGGAAGCAGTGGTACTAGTGTAGGTTCATGTTTAATGGACTCATCTAGAGGAAGGTGAGAAGGCGAAGGTGGATTTTCATCCTCACTGTCATCATCCTAAGAAGAAAGAAGAATAGGAATAGAAGATGGCAAAAATGCCGAAGAGGCTCGCATGTCAAAGATGGCACAAACGTCGAATTAGGCTCATAGGCCAAGATATTTTCATCAAATTTAACATCTATTCTAATAATAATTTCATTGGAATGAGGTTGAAGAACTCTGTAACCTTTGACATCTTCGGAATATCCAACAAAAAATACACTTCTCACTTTTAGTTTGTAAAACTTTCCTTTTCTCATCAAGAATGTGAGCCTATGCTATACTACCAAATACATAGAAGTGGCTTACATCTGGCTTAATTTTTTTCCATGCTTCTTCCAAAGTTATATTTTATAGAGCCTTTGTGAGAGTGCGGTTTACTATGTAATTTTCACATTTGATGGATTATTCCCAATAATGAAGACTTAATCCTTTATATTGGATCATATAATTAACCATTTCCTTTAATGTGCGATTGTTTCTTTCAACAACACCATTTTTTTGTGGCGTATATGGAACAACATGCATGTTGCATTTGAATGCCCTGTGCAGTGTAGTAACTTGTAAATTTGTTGTTCACATATTTTCCTCCATTATTTGTTCTTAACCTTTGAAGTTGATGTCCATATTGTTTTTCTACAAGGGCCTTTTAGGCCAAAAACTTGTAAAAAATTTCACTCTTAAGTTTTAAGAAGTAAACCTAAGTGCGTCTGGAGAAGTCATCAATGAAAGTTAAGAAACACTTGCACCCAGAGAAAGAAGGAGAATAAAGAAGACCACACAAATCACTATGAACAAGCTGCAAAGGGGCCGATGCATTCCAAGAGGCATGTTTGTCAAAACTTTCCCTATGATGTTTTCCAAGAACACAACCGAAACAAACATCATCTCTGCAAGAAACAAGAGGAAGACCAACTACTATGCGTTGATTACATAGTTTTTGCAATGAGCAGTAGTTTAGATGACCAAATCGCTCATGCCAAAGTTTGCTCAAGTCATCACTATGAGAAAAAAAGAAAACTAGTGGAAAATATGATGACCCAAACTTGCCAAATTTTTACAACCTGGTAATATCATCAACAATTCCAGTTGCTAGGACACGCTTAAGATATTCAAAAACCTTGATTACAACTTGATGAGGTGAAAAATCTACAGTTTTACCTTCATTTTAATGAGTGATATGATACACTGATATAAGGTTGCAGGAAAGACTTGGAACACATAATACATCCTTGAAATGACCATTATCTACTTTAATGGTTCCAAACCCTACAACACTAAGAGATCTATCATCGCCAACAAATATTTGTTTGATGTTACATTTATTTAGAGCAAAACAAATGGCTTTATCCTTAGCCATATGATAAGATTCTCTTGAATCAATAAGCCACTCATCAAAAGAATAATTGGAAGTTGCATTGAAGGAGAAACCAGAAGTAGATAGTGCATGTCCATGAGAAGAAGAGGTAGAAGAAGAAGTACCAATACTGATGTTGTGCTTCTTCATCGCTGTTTCTAGGGCTTCAATTTTTTTAAAACATTTAGACTCCACATGACCATCTTGCCCACAAAATTTGCAATGCATGTTAGTATTTTTACTTTTGGATTTTGCTAAATTGTCACCATTGGGAGTAGAAGCTATATGAGAGGGTTTGGGACACCTTTTTTGCTTATTGTTGTGGAGATAATTTTTCTTCTTGGGATTCTTGGATTTATCTTTCTGCTGGGCCACTAAATATTTGTTGGATGTACTTGCAGTGCTGAATACTCCAAGTTGCACATGATTATCTTGCTCTCAAATTAGAGAATGAAAAAAGGACTCAAGAGAGGGTTCTTTATAAGCACCCCCTAGAGATTCTATGGCGGAAAAAAAGGTAGATACAAAGAAAAAATATGCAGTACCAAGCTTAAAAAGACCTTCATATCTATTTTATAGTCTTGACATAAAATTCTAAGTGTTTTTAACTTAGATAAATAATCTTCAATGCAAGGAAAATCATTGGGACTTAAAGTCCTTAACTGATTTTCAACATGGTGGGCTCGAATAATATTGTGTTTACCGAACACAACTTGAATCTTTTTCCCAAGATTCATCGAGGTCATCAATTCCTTGAAGGTGAAACCTTAAATCAAGAGAGATGGACATTCTGATTAGCCCACTTGATTTGTCATTCTTATTATCCCATTTGGATTTCTTTTAAATATCACTGGGTTTTTGTTCTTTTCCAGAGGTAATCTGGTATAATCCTTTACTTCTTAGTACATCCTCCATAATATATTTCCATGAGAAGAAGTTGGTATTGCTAAAAAAAATATCATCGGGAGAAACCACATCAAAATAGGTAGAGAATATGGATTTAAAAGCTAAAAATGATGTCATGGATGGAAATCTATTTTAAAAATAGGTTGTTTAAAAAAAGAAACACTGAAAATAGACTTTAAATGTGAAAGTTATGCTCTTTTTAAGAAAAGGGCATAAATGGTACGTTGATTTTTCTATATGAGATGATATTTAATTCATATATTATTACAATGACGAGTGTTGCATATATAGAGAACATATGGTGACCATCCATGAAAGGATGTGTCCCTTGGATAACAAATAACTACTTATTTATTATATATATTATATAACTACTTATTAATCTAGGAGAATGTCTTCCCAATGCTTCCCAAACATAAACACTCCCTCTCAGTGAGGGATACATTATTCATCATGCCAAGCTTATCTCTAAAGTATACAAACTTTTCCCTAGACTCATGAAACCTGTCTATTAGTCACAGGAGATGTCTGTCTCCCACCTGAACTGAGGGGAAACTCCCTCTGTGGATCTCCCTCTGAGCCAACTGAATATCTCTAAGATATTCTCCCGCTGTTCAATGGTCTCCCTGGACTTTCATAATCTTCTTCTCTGATAATAAAGGTTGTCTAGAGGAAATTTCCTCTCACAAGTACCAAAACATCAACACTCCCTCCTAGTTAGGGAGGTATCTTTCCACAATGTATTTCATCTAGTAGTCCACTGACTACTCTACAATAAAATAGTAGCACACAACTACTACTATGCCATTGGTAGCTCAAATTATCCATCATAGTCTCTATGATCAAGCAACACACAAGTGCTCCCAAGTGATCTGGTAGTCTCCACGGCAATCAACTAGTAGCACACAACTAATACAATTCCATCCAATAGAACATGACTGTTGTCGAGTCATAGTAGTACACAACTACTGTCCAATGATACACAACCACTGCCGATGGCACAAAACCATCACTAGTAGTACCCAACTACTGTCTAGTGACACATAGTCTCCACTAGTGGTACACAACCACTATAGTATAACATCAACTCTCTGGGGCACCATACTTCATCTAAATAATTAGACATGATGCTTGAATAATTCAGGTGCCAAAACCTGCACACTCAACTGAGTGTCCCGTAGTTGTCACACACTCAATGGAGTGTCCCTTGACTACAAGGAACATTCTTCTTAATCAAGTCACTATATGTGACACATGAAGAATGTCAGTCCCATACCATTTTCCCTAATCATGTCACCATATGTGCCATAGGGAAAATGTCATTTCTCTCAGATGCTAAAAACCACGCCATGGACTACAAGGACCATTGTTCTAATCAAGACACTACATTTTCCATAGAAGAATGTTAGTCCCGGACCACTTTATCTAATCAGGTCACCATATGTGCCATAGAGAAAATTCTAGTCCTCTACCAACCTCCCTAATCTGGTCACCATCCATGCCATAGGGGGAAGACCATTCATCCTCATTAGGTCACCATCCATGCCACAAGAGAATGTCAGTCCAGGACCATTTTCCGCAGAAAATTTTAGTCCATGATACATCAATAATCTATCCAACCTGGACCATTCTCCACAGGGAGAATTTTGGTCCATAGATGCACTTACTATCCATGATGAAAGGATATAAAAACTCCCTCTCAACCAAGGGAGTAATCTCCACAAGCCACAACTTGTCCTTGAAGTATATAGACTTTCCCTTTGACAAGGAATCCGTTAGAATATCAACTATCTGATTATCGGTGGAGATGTGATGGAGCTTTACTTCTCCCTTATGGAAGATATCATCACTGTCTTGGACAGTTCTCCCCAACCCGATCACTATCTGTGACACAGGGAGAATGAATGTCCATGATGTAATCATATTAGCATTCCCTGTCAACTATGGAAGACATTCACATCAACAATGCGGTTCACTAACTGGCCAACTGGATGATGGTAAAAGTTTGTCAAATGCCTTGAATATTAACAATCTGCTCATCTGTGTGTTGAATATTGGTTGCTTTGTTTACACCATGTCTAAGATGAAGTCATGCAAGAAGCCTTTGAAGCCTCATTGCTTCCACGACTCACGTCACTTGCTATGATATACTCTGCCTATGTGGTACTGAGTGCTATAGAGGTATGCTTCCACAAATCCTGACTAATTTTGATCTAAATAAACACCCTTTGGTGCGCTTTCTATCAACTACACTTTCTTCTTGGTCATAACTGTATACCTCTACAACCTGTCTTTATCTGTTGATACATATCCAACTGTACCGCATTGGTACACCTGCTCTGCTGTAACTCAATTTGCTCAATCACGAGATGGCTCAGAGTGCTTACTGCAAAGTAGTATCTGGCTCTCTTCTTGAGAGTAGGTCCTCCATTCTCTCTGTAGCTACTCCCTTTGGGATTCTGTAACTGCCAAGCACTGGGATCGAGAGTAGCTTCTCTACTATGTCAACAATTGCCCTCCTTTGGGGTTTCTCTCTGTGGAACTGACTCCTCCACTCTCTCTGCAACTGCTTCCTCTACAGCTTCTCTATATGGAACTAAGAGTGGCTCAACAACTACTCCCTCTGGAGCTGGAGGTGACTCCTCCTCTGTCTCTTCTCCCTTTGACATTGAAGGTAGCTCTTCCTCCTTCACTAGAGGTAACTCAATCTTTTCTCCCTTTGGATGTAGTACCACCTCCCTCTCTGGGAGTGGATCTACATACACTGAAATTGCTGCCATGCCTGCTTCCTAAACATCTCATGGCTTAAATCATCTACTGGGACTATTACACCTACTCCCTCTGAGTCTCTTAATGTTTTTTCCTCCTCTATTGGATCTATCACCATATTTGTGCTATTGTCGATCTTGACTGGCTGTATCTATGATCACTGGAAATGTCTTTGATATCTGGTATGATACCGTCCTGAGGTATACTTCTCCTAGAGACTTCTTGTCTCTAAGCATCATGTCTGGCAATGTATATCCTTGAAATCATGTTGGAAGGTCTTTCCCTCCATGTTAGCATCTCTGCATGAGCCAACTAGATCCCTCTTTCTAGGAGAACCCTGGTCTATCCACACCAACCATGCTTTTGTTCCATATGTCTTGAAGGATATCCACTCTTCATCATTGGTCCGCCCAATTGATTCTTTCCAATTAATTTTGGATGATTTAAGTTATTTTACCTATGAGTTAAGTGATTTAAGTGATTTTACCTATCATGAGCACCTTATTGTATATATTTTTTGAGGGCATAAGCCCCGGTGACTCATTATGGTTCCCACTTTTTGAGGCGCTTGCGCCCATCTATGTACTCTGATGATTTTATGATGTATATATATGGTTTTTTATTTCTTTTCTGTGTCTTGATGGATTA
>ML782133.1:102081-131484 GCA_009831015.1 Picea engelmannii | reverse complement strand
GGATAAGTGTCCTCATAGATCAACTCAACTCAATTCACAGAGGAGTACGATCTGGAGAAAGTTTGTCACACATGGCACTCCATGTGGAATTCTAGAGGCTACACCCTCTAGAAACACTAGGGTCAACTCCCATAGTGTATGACGTCAAGGGTAAACTCCTTTGACATGTCCTCATGTGCTCTCCACATGGGACATCGGGTTATAAGCCCAACCACACTTATCCCTTCTCAGATAAGTGCCCCACTTATCCCTTCTCGGATAAGTGTCATCATAGACCAACTCAACTCAGTCACAGAGTAGTACGATCTGGAGAATGTCTCAGGAAGCTGCAAACATCAACACTCCCTCTCAGCGAGGGAGGCATTCTCTGCCACACCAAGTCTGTCACGGAAGTACTTGAACTTCGTCTTGGTTTGGTAAGAACATCAACAACCTGCTCATCTGTAGGAAGGTATTATGCCAATACTTCCTTCCTCTACATCATGTCTCATATGTAATGGTACTTGATCTCAATGTAGTTCGATTTGTCATGAAACACCAGATTATCAGAGATCTTCATACAACTTTGGTTACCATAATGAATGATGGTGGAATCCAACACATGTTCTGATAAAACTGCAAGGAGCTTGTGAAGCCACACTGCTTCACGAAATGCCATACTTAATGCAATGTACTCTGCTTCTGTTACACTCAATGCCACATAAATTCGTTTCCTGCTACACCAGGAAACCATGGAAGATCCCAAAGTGAAGCAACACCTGAAGGTGCTCTTTCTGTCCATTGCGCTCCTTGCCCAATCAGAGTCAATATATTCCTACCATATTATATCAATATTGGAAGTATATCTCAGACCATGTCGAACTGTGCCTCGCAAGTATCTCAACACATGCTTTGCAACAATCTAGTGTGTCTATCTCAACTTACTTATAAATTGGCTAAGTACACTCACTGCATAGCAATTATTTGGTCTGGTGTTAACCAAATACATCAATTATCCAACCAAATGTCTATACAGAGTTGGATCAATTTTTTCATAATCGAAAGAAGACACACTTAGTTTCTTCAGATTCATCATCATTGGTATAGCCATGGGCTTGAAGTTCAGTATCTCAAACTTCTTCAATATCTCAATTGTGTACTTCCCCTAACTCAGGAAGATCTCATCAGTTCTCTACCACATCGCTAGTCCCAAGAAGTAGTGAATCATACCAAGGTCCTTCATCTCAAACTCAGAGGCCAACACATACTTGCATTCAAAAATAAAGCTCTATGTACTTGTGAGAAACAAATCATCAATGCAGATGACCAAAATCAGGGCCTCACCATTAACAATTTTGTAGTATAGGTTGGGATCAACAACACTTTTGCTGAAGCCCAAACTCATCAAGTGTCCATCAATCCTCGCATAACAATCTCGAGGTGGTTGTTTGATTCCATAAAAGGCAATTTTCAACCTACACACATGACACTCCTTCTCATGTATCACACAACCATCTGGCTGCTCGATGTACTTCTTCCTTAATCTCTCCATTGAGAGATGTTGTCTTTACATCCATCTGATGTAGTTTCCAACCCATGGGTGCTGTGAGGGCAATAATCGTTCAAATAGAAGTGTATCAAGCAACATGAACAAATGTCTCCTCATAATCTATTCCCTCCACTTGAGAGAATACTCTAGAAACAAATCTTTCTTTGTGCTTCTCGATGCTTTCGTCATCTATATGTTTGATCTTATAGATCCATTTGGAAGTCACTACAGACTTCCTTTCAGGTCTCGGAACAATATCCCACACATCATTCTTCATGATGGGCTGATACTCTTACATCATGGCATCTCTCCATACTATATGCCTCCTCATCACATGAAGACTCGGAATCAATGATGTGGCTCATAGCTGCGGCATATCATAGATATATTTGAGGTCTCTTGATCTCTCAGAAGGTACCATGAGGAGCTACATGTCTTTCTGCCTCCTACAGAGTCTGACAAGTCCATGTAGGTTTCTTCCATGAATGTATACTAGACACCCAAATATTCTAAAGTTTCTAAATTCAAGCTTCACTCATGAACTGTGTCCATTTGTGCCATCCTATGGTTCCCTCGTGGAACATATATCTAAGGAATATTGAGGTTCCCTCATGGAACCAATGTCTTCTCTAGGACACATCAAGGTTCCCTCATGGAACCAATGTCCCCGAAGACATATCATGGTTTCCTCGTAAAACCAATGTCTTGGTTAATTCATATGACCATCTAAGGCACATCAGGATGAAGTCTACACCATCTTGCTTGTCTGTGTGCTGAAGCCTAGCTGCTTTATCTCCACCATCACTCGATCAAGCATGGCATAAATCTTTTCCGTCAGGGGGTGCGATTTGTCGCCTGCAACAAATGTATGAACGCTATTCTTGATCTCAATCTAGCTACATCCTGCTTGCTTATTTACCCTCCTCTCTTTCATCATCATTTTCATCCTTTTCAGATCATCCCACCTGCTAGCCATGGCATACAAATGTGACATCAGGATATATGTTCCTGCATTTTGTGGTTCCAAATTGAAAAAGACATTCTGCAACATGATTTCCTGTCTCCATGTTTCCATGAGCTCTGTAGGCTCCAAGCAAATCTCCCCAAACACTAGCATTTGGTTCAATTGGCATATTGTTAACAAGATCCTCTGCCTCGTCTAGATACCCAGAGCGACCAAGAAGGTCTACCATGCAGGCATAGTGCTCTATTCTTGGGGTTAATGACCATTATGTGGACATAGATACAAAATAGCGCCAGCATTCATCCACAAGGCATGCATGACTGCATGTAGACAGAACACCAACCAAGGTGATATTGTCTGGCTTAATGCCTGAAAAATTCCATCTATTGAAAGAGTTCAAGAACTTTATTGCTATTCCCATGCTGAACATGTATATAAACCTTCTCCTGTATATAAAACAGTGGGTGATAGAGTGTACTATTAAACACTCTATTATATGTGAAATCGTGATTTCAAAACTCTCTACTAGTCTTGTGTGCATTCTGAGGAGCCTGGAGTTATAGTGATAGTTATCGAATAAAAATTTCTCTAATCCATCCATATCACTTTCTTTGATCTATCCATAGACAAATGGGGCAATTGGAATTGAGATCGAATCCACTGGGAAATGCAGTCTCTATGAACATTGAAATCAAATATGTTGATAAAATGTAAAAGTAGACATCAGTTCCTTTGAGACGCTCTCTGTATGGACGTCATACATCGAGGGCAATTGGAATGAAGCCAGATCCTAGAATGAAACCGGATCCAGGGGTCAATGCACTGTGTGTGAAAAAATGCAAGCACAACAACAAAAATAGAACCCGCTCACCATTTTCAAAATCGTCCAGATAAAATATACACTCCTCCACCTCTCCTGGACTGCTGTACTCCACGTTTCTCTCCATGACCACAAAGTACCTTCTCCTGTCATTTTCTTCCTTGAAGGTGTTAGTTTTTCTTTCTTTTTACCTGGGCCCTCCTATTAGGGAGTGAGGCCCAGTAATGCTCTGATACCATGTTGGTTTTACTTCATATGAGATATGAGAGATATTAGATGTATTATTATTATGATGAGTGTTCCATATATAGGGAACATAAGGTGACCATCAATGAAAGGATGTGTCCCTTGAATAATCAATAACTATTTATTATTATCATTTAATTATTATATATACTATATTTAATAATCAATAATAATTGTATTATTAATTATTATCTTTAGAGAATGTCTTCTCGATGTTGTCTAAACATCAACAGAAAGAAACAAAAAGATTTTGACACTTTGAAGGAAAAGATCAATACCGCACAAGTATTAGCACTGCCGAATCTTCAATAGACCTTCAAGATCGAGACAGATTCCAATGGATATGCCATGGGTGAAATATCGATGCAATATTGTAAGCCTATATGTTACCACTCTGAAACTTTTAACCAAGATGTTGTTAACTATCCTACATATGATAAAGAGTTGTATGCATTAGTTCAAAGTGTAAAGAAATGGAAGCACTACTTGTTAGGGAAGGAAACAATCATACATACTGATCATCAACCCTTACAGTATCTCCAAGCACAAACCAAACTACAACAATCTCAACATTACAGGTGGATGGGTTTCCTAGAACAATTTCATTTGGAAATTAAGTACAAAAAGGGCACGAGTAACAAGGTAGCTGATATGATTTCTAGACCTCCTATTGCTACTTCTATTATTTTGAAGAATGCTTCTTTATATCATGATATATATGTGGAACAATATTCCATTGATGAAGATTTTAAATGAGAAGCTAACCCATGGTGCACAGGTAGAGAACTATTGTCTACAGGGAAAACTACTCTACCATCTTGGAAAACTATGTATTCCTACAAGTGAACGAGTCCATGTAATACGAGAAGCTCAGGGAAAACTACTCTACCATCTTGGAAAACTATGTATTCCTACAAGTGAACGAGTCCATGTAATACGATAAGCTCACACTTCTCTTGTGTCTGGGCATTTTGGGGTAGGAAAAACTATGTCTCATTTGTAGAGGCTTTGTTTCTAGCCTCAAATGAAAGCAATTGTAACTAAATATGTAAAGAGGTGTGTGATGTGTTCTACTTGTAATCCCACTAAAAGAAAACTGGGGCTATACTCACCACTTCCTGTTCCATCCCATCCATGGGAAAGTATCTCCATGCATTTTGTAGTGGGTTTACCAATGTCAAAAATGGGTCATGACTATTTGTATGTTGTAGTGGATAGGTTCGACAAGATGTGTATTTTAATTCCATGTAAAAAGTAGATCACTGCTGAGCAGACTGCTAATCTCTTCTTTCAGTATGTTTGGGTTCACTTTGGGTTACCCACATCCATTATCTCAAATCAAGATACTCTATTTCTTGGGGATTTTTGGACAAGATTGTGGAGAATGATGGACACCAAGTTGAAGAGGAGCACTGCTTTCCATCCACAGATCGACGGATAGACATAGGTTGTTAACTGAACAATGGTACTTTTACTTTGAGGCTACTGCAAGAAGGATCCCAAGTTACAGGATGAACAAATACCCTATATACAACATGCTTACAACCGAGCCTTACATTCCTCCACTCAATGTTCTCCTTTTGAGACATGTTTTGGGTATTTATCTAAAGTTCCTTTGGACTTGATGTATGGGAGAGATGCTGATTCAAATGAAGAAAGAAATGAAGACAGATCTCGCAAGTTCATCCAGAGGATCCAGAAGGTACACCAAGTAAAAGTTAGGGAACGGCTGGAGAAAATTCAAGCACCGTATAAAGATCGACATTAAAAACATAGGGTTGATCATCAGTTCCAGGTTGGAGACTGGGTATGGATTCACATCAACAAGGAAATATTGAAGGGTGAAGGCAAGAAACTCAATCCCATTCGCTCTGGACCCTTCACTATTTTGGAGAAAAGTGGTAGAAATTATTTTCGTCTAGATCTTCCACCCTATATGCAGATCTACTCAATTGTAAATGTAGAGAACTTGAAACTTTTTGAGCCTCCCATGATCATGGATCAGGATGAGGAAGTTTCAATACCGTCAGTTGATGAGTTTTCTCCTGAGTATTTGGATGAGTTAAATGAAGATATCATCTTGGACATAAGGACGGGGAATTTATGCAAGGGTGATGTTGATTATCTTTGAGTAGGCTTAAAGGACACACATCTAATCAAGGCAAAGTGGATTGAGAAGGACAAGGTGAGGGAACTCTTCCCTCACTTATTTGTTGATTGATGAAAGCTTTTGGTGGTCCAAAAATATCTCAGTGGGAAGGCGTGATCCAAAAAGGATCCATAGAATACTAAGGACAACTCAGTATTCACAGAAGCAACTCAAGAAGCTCAGAATGGCATCAACAAACAGAGAAATGGTAAAATTTCAAAGTCCTCAAAACTCAGTGAAAGTAGCATCATTGCGAAGAGCGCATCGCAAGATGTCCAACGGTGTAAACGAATCGTCAAACAGAGTTATGGATCAAAAGACATTCACGGTCAAAGTTTGGTCAACCTAGCCCAATCAATAGGGGATGAGTCAACATCTATATTGATGACGTCAACATCCATACAACGTATGTGGCACATGTAGAAGGAGACATGTGTCATGCTGATGTTAGCATGGTGATGTGGCAACACCAGAGGCTGGCATGTGTCACTCGTTTTTGGCATTTTCAGGTCAATCTGTGGACCAATGAAAAATGCCATGTGGCAATCCATACAACCATGTGGCAGACTGTACTGTGACGTGACAAGATAATGTGGCAGGTGAATGTGAAGGTGGTTGGCATGGCCCAATGGTTGGCTGACACGTGGTAGTGGGAAAATGCCCAATGAGATTTCGAAAAATGAATTTCAAAAATAAAAAAGGGTGGGTGTGCCAAATTTGGTGGAGCCCTGCCAGATCTGGTGGCCAAACAGAACCCTCCAACAAATATAAACCACACTCCAAAGTTGGAAAACCTCCAGTCCACATATACATATACGTTATAACAATCAACCAAAAGTGGAGGCTCGCGGGCTCGACCCCGAGACCTCCCTTTATACTAATGCCTTAACTATAGCTCTGCCACTGTTAGGCCAACATACTACATTGTGTAGTCCACCCTATTTTTTTATTATAAACCGAGTCTTCCCACGGATGGAGGAAGGAGGGCGTGTGAAGGTACATCCAAGCATGGAAATCAAGACATAGTACAAATAATTAAATGCAGGGAGCAGGCATGAAAACCGAGACAAGGTTTCTCAAGGGCCTAGGAGTGCCATAGTCGGATTGAGGCTTGGAGACAATCATTTTTGGGTAATTCGACACCACGAATTCAATGATGGTGTCTGTTTTATAATATGAGCAAAGATTCTACAACTTAATTACAGAATGAAGTATACTTATTTATTTTGCCAAATTCTTTTGCTGAGTTAATAAAAAGGTCTACCCATTTGAGATAAGGACTCGAAGACGTAGTCCACTAGGGATGAACTCCATTATCAAGTTTTGTGTTCATATTTGATGCTTATGTCTCTTCATTATTGAGCTTTTCCTTCTTTAATGGTGCACTTTAATTTATGCTCATTTAATACAATTCTTTATAAGTCACTTCGATGAAAAGATCCCGGATCAATTATTTTCAATTTTGGGTTTTTTGACCATATGTTATGATTTTTATTTTATTTTCAGCCTGTTTTTAATGGATTTTAGCCATTATTCGGGGATTTGGAGCCCGATTTGAGGCCATATATTGGGAGGAAGTTGGGAGGTTGATACCAAATCCACATCTATATAAACCAGGGGTTCTTAGCAGCATGAGAGAGGTTCAAAATAGGAGAAATGCTGAGGAATTTGAAAGCCAAAGCCATTTTTATGCAGGGAAGCCATTGAGGAGGGAAACTTTGAGGGCCAATTCCGGGAGCTAAGCTCAACCTTTTTCAGTTGTGTTGGATTTTTGAGGTCGATCAGAACACATACAAACCATTTTTTAAACCTTTTGACACTTTTCTTATGCACTTCTGAAGCATTGAAGAGAAATAAGAAATCCTCACCCACCGAGACAAAGGCCCATAGACGTAGGCAATCTTTTCGAACTCCGTTAACAACTTTGTTGTTATGGGTTACTGTTCTTTGTGCTTAGATTTTGATATGTATTTCTTATTATGGATGCTATAATATCTCTTTAATTTCTTCTTCTTTCATCAAATCCTAATTGGTAAATGAACTCATGCTTAAAACTTAACCAAGTCTTTAAAACATCATTTTCGGATCACTAGTTGTTAGAAAAATAGGATCATAGAGAAATAAAATAAAACAAATGCGGAAATTAAACACATAGGATACACAATACAATAGAGACATAGATATACGTGGTTCACCCAATATGGGTTACGTCCACCAGAGAAATTACTAGGTCCTTCCTTTATTATTATCTAGCAAATGAAGGGATACAAACTACAACACATCCCATGTAACTTCCTCTTCTTTCTCTTATAGTCTCCTCTCTCATAATACAATATTCACTCTACTACACACACAACCACAATACAATTCCTCATAAAAGAGGGTTTCCTTCTAGGGAAAAAAACCCTAACATAATTTGTACTGTTAGATCTACGACCTTATAATGAACGATCCAGATTGACTACAAAATTAAAATATTTGAATTTCATAAAAAAAAGTTTTAGCCCCCTCAAGGCCAGGGGGGGCCAAGAATTGTGCATCCTACAATCTCTTTGACCTGCATATGAATTAGGAAGATAATAGGCTCCAAAACCAATAATCGGAGCTCCGCCTCAAGGTGCATGCTAAAAAAAGATTTCGTCTCATGTGTTCACACATAAAAAGGTTTTCGCTTCTCGACAACAACAATGGGGTTAGATCTCAGTTAGCTTACCTGGAAAATGCAAGTTTTATTTTTGTGTTTTATTTGTTGAGATCACACAAAGTGCATGGAAAAGAGCATACACATACAAGAGAACACTTTCCACTTTGTTTTTGATTTGAGGAGATCCCACAAAGTGCAGGGAAAAAAACATACATAGATCGAAAAGAGTAGCAACCCATAAACAAAAAAAGAAAACCAAAATATTATCTTTGCAATTTAAGAAAAAAAGGGTGTATTAAGGAATTATACCTTCGAATATGACTGAAATGGTCGTATTTTGGGCAAACAAAAACCTTTTCGAGTGAAATGAAAAGCATTTCTAATTGAAATAAGTGCTCCGAATGCAATGGAATAGTCCTCTCAACCCCAAAAATGTATGGAAATAGGATAAACCATAGATGCAACAACACGACTTGAAGATTTTGATATACAACAAGAGCATGTATTCAAATGAGCTTTGATACCATGTTCGACAAAATAGGGTATTCCAATAGAGGATGAACAACTTCAGTAACCACTCACACAACTATATCAAAGATCAAAACACCGATGTTTTTTCATGGTAATATCCGAGTGCGGGAAAACATCCACGACCCCAACCAACATGGCCACTTGAGGCAATTTATTAATGCAAAAGAAAAACATTTTACAAGAGAGTTTCTCACAATCGATCATTGAGAAATGATCCTCCATGTTCTTTAAATAGAGATCATGGACAAATCATATGTTAAGCCATAAATTAATGTAGTAGTTAAGATCAAGGAGAATATGAACTATCAGATCACTCTATGTCCATAACATATCGTGACTGTCAGATTACATAACTATAAATGCATACTAAAGAATCAAACTTTAACCTAACGACACATTAGGCCAAGTTGATCTTAACTAACTCCTAAGTGTCTTAATATCCTAACATTCAACCCATAGGGGAAATGCACACCACTTAGAGCTAGCAATATTGTTGTGAGTCTATCACTTGTCATGTTCTAACTTGTTCAAGTTTTAAACTTACATGTTGGAGAAAGGGAATATCCCAAACCCAAAACCATTTGGATGGTTGAATCAAACCTTGATCAAAGGTTAGAGTTCAACCTACGATGGAATAGTGCACCGATTAACACAAACAAAGAACACATAGAGAAGACACTTATGGACCTCCTATTGGTGCCGGTTTTATAGTTGCACACTAAGGGAGAGGTATATTTTATATCCATAGTGATCCTAACCATTCATGGATCTTGATATTGACGACTAGGAAATAACCCCCTATAAAACTGCTTGAGACTTAACACATTGAAGGGGTTGGGGGAAAGAGGGTCGTGCTATCCCATCACCCAATGAAAGGTTTCCACATGGAAGTATTTGAGGATATAATAAGGCCTAATATGACATCAAAAGAGGCTTGATGTCCTATGCAAAGAATTTTGGGATCTCATTGGTAAGCATGGGTTGCACATAGTGTTTGACTTACATAACATGGGCCAGCTGAAGAGCCCACAGTGTTTGACTTATGTAACATGGGCTAGCTCGAAGAGTACAAGGAAAAGATAGTCCAAGTGGATTTGATCCGTGACAATTAGGAGGCATAAATATGGGTTCACTCAAGCAAAAAGAACTCAAAACGTGAAAGTTGTGGCAATAATAGAAAGAAGAAATAAGAGAATGTATGGATCAAAGATGATTTTATTGTCTAAAAAAAGTCTAGAACCAAAATTTTATTTTGGGCACAACTTGAGAATAAAAACTTTGTTGGAGCTGAAATTTAGTTGGAAGACCGTATTGATGATATCCATAAAAATGTCCTTGGGCTCAAGTTTGTATAATTGACACCAAATTCTCGAAAATTTGCAAGAGCCGTTTTTAGAGGAGAGGGTCGTACTTATTGTCAACAACTCTAATGATGATGAAATTTGGAAAATAAATAATATGGGAAAGCACAATAAAACCTAAAGTGTGATTCGATAGATTTCAAAGGGTTCTGAGAAAAAATGGAAAAATGGGGCCAAATCCACTATTTAAAGACACCTTTTGGTATGTTTGGAAATTTTATAGAAAGGAAAAATGACCCGAAACAATAAAAGAAATTTGTTTCCTAGTCAACATTTCATATTTTCAATAATTTAGATAATGTTCTTCTAGTGGAAATTTTCTATTTTTCTTTGTTTGGAAAATAATGTTTTACACTAGTTTTACCCAAGAATGAATTGACTGCAAAAGTGACAAGTTGACATCTCTAGAGAGACATAGAAGAATATTAGAGTAGAAAATCATTGAGATGAAGGTTTCTTAGTGTTCAGAGGTGGAAAAACTATCATCATTGAATACAATGTTTTTTAGTTTCTTCCTAATTTTCTTTTAGTTAGAAGAAGTTGGTTCCCGACATTGATTTGCATGAGCATGAAGAACATAAAATGTGTAAGTTTTGAACTTTTAGGTGCTATAAATTTCAACTCTAAACTCAGAATGGGATATGAGTGTAGGCATTGGAAACATATTCAAGAGGAGAATATAACATAAGGTTCATGTTTGCAAAACATACTTCTAGTTACTCTAAAATATTTTCCGAGTAGAGCCTCCAGGATTTATTTGACAAGGCAATTGTCAATGTCGAACACCTTTAAAGTATATTGAATATGAGGACATAGATCTATGATAAAATATGAGAATACTAGATGTGGAAATGATTGAGGATGATTACATATTTAATAATGGTGCTTTCATAATGACGTGGATGCATAGTTGGATGGGAACAAGCATTACACTCAAATATGCTTGTCAACTGACATGTTGAATGTTGGATAGAGGATTGCTAGGAGTACATGGAAGGTAGTACTCTTTTATGAGAAGAGATATTCAAGATGAAAGCCTAATATTAATGCTCAGTAACAAAAGAGCTAAATTCCATGAATAAAGACCGTTGAGGTGTTTTCTAGATTTGACTTTAGGGTCAATCATGAATAGAGAAGGGACTAAAGTTGATGGTGCCCTTAGTATATTACAAAATGAGCTAGATCACTAAATGAGGAAAACCTAGATAGGGTTGAGTCACATAAGTTACCAATATCAAATAAATATACTCAAAATAACAACATATGATATTATCAATGAATAATTGGTGCATCTATTACAAAATATCTTACCTCCTTATATATCATTGTTAATTAAGAAAATCATTTCCACTTATGAATGTGGGATAGTTTGATTTAGAAAAAGAGAACATTAACATATTCTAAAGTCATAAAGTGACTTTATTACATAGTAATCCTTATATCTCTAATAACCCCCATAAGGTGTACAATGCTCAAACAAAACTGAAATCAAATACATATATTGAATGTAAAACACATAAACTGAACACTAAACATCAAGAACATCCTTTAGAAGCTTCTTCTTTGAATGCAATTTCTGGACAAGTTTGAGCTCCAACAAGCTGCCTCATAACCGTCGTAATGATGTAGTTTCTTAGTTGAATTCCCAAATTCCACCTCCCTAAACTCTCGAATAACGAATATCCCGAAGTCAATTACTGGAAAAAAAATCCACATGCATATTGTGTAACCTCACTAGTAGACTACAATCCACATGCATGTCTCTTCAACTAATGAGGAATATTTCCCTAGATCCACAACTTCTGAAGTAGCTGGGCAACGATCCATTTTGGGTTATTAATTGATCCCTTCTTGTCTTCAAAGCGCGAACTTCCTAAAATGCATACAATCCCTTTTCTTCAGTAGATTCTTCATCACCGTCAACATTCGGTGGATCTTCAATCACGGCTACACTCGCTATATGTTTTCTATCTTTGACCTTTCCATTAAGAACACTTAGTACAATACCACAAACATAATCACCATAATCTAGCTGATCTCCTACTAGTTCTAATACCAAGTCTTTCCAAAACTTGCATGAGACAACTTTATTTAGTCAAATTATCCACTTCCCACCATTGAGATTCCATGGGTCCTCCCATAAGGCCGAATACCCACTATATTGTTTTCCCTTAACCATTATCATTTTTGGCCACCTGACACATACACTAATTCGTTATGGAGAGACAACACAAGCTTAGATAATCCAAATAACTAAGAGAATGTGTTGTTATTTTGAGAACCAACTGCTCCATCATCGATGCTCTTGGTGGATGATGTGATAACCTCTCAACCCGTTCCTAATTAACTAAATTGGTGGCCTTGACTTCTATCTACCCATAATCCCTTAGAAATCAACGATATGAACAAAAAGGTATATCAAAATATTCATCAAAATTCATTCTATAAAATAGGGATCCGCGATCACTGTAACTTATTTTGTTGCCTCAACACCATTGAGGTCCATTCTCAACAAAAATTGCTATGAAAACAAATTGTTAAAACCTGAAAGACGTTTCTTAGGTCCTACGATGAGATCAAGTTCCACTTGACAAATATTTGAAGGAAAATCAATGAATTTCAGTGCTATTTTTTAGCCACACCATCCTCCTCTCCCTTGGTAGTAGTCCCAAGTTACCCAACTCCTAGAGAAGACACATATGATCTTAGTAAAATGGAGAATCATAAATAAATTCGTGGTTGTGGCTCCTTGAATTGTGGAACTTTGTGCTCTTAGACTATTGAAATCACGAGAGTGGAAACCTTGTCTTTTAAAGGTCCAAGACTCTTGATATGGCTTCTTGCTCTGATATGATATTATAAAATGAGCTAGATCACTAAATGAGGAAACCCTAGATAGGGTTAAGTCACATAACTAAGCTCAAAGAAATATACTAACAATAGCACCATATGACATTATCAATGAATAATCGGTGCATCTATTACAAATGAGTTTACCTCCTTATATATCATTGTTCATTAAGAAAATCATTTCCACTTATGAATGTGGTATAGATTACTTTACACAAAAAGTGAACATGAACATATTCTAAAGTCATAAAGTGACTTTATAACATAGTAAGCCTTATATCTCTAATATAGTAAGAATGCATGTAATGCATTCACTGTGATTAGATTATGCAATTTGGATTGTAAAGAAGAGTTGCATGAGCTCTTGGTCATCATAATTGGTTATTGGGTATTGAAAAATAACAGTGTGAAATATAGGGAGTATGCAAGATACCAATGTAGTGAATGACATCCTTATGCGTAAAAGAAGGTTGTAAGTTCTTAATTCCTCGATTTAAGGAAATTAAACTAAGTAACAGAGGTTGTAAAGCATGATGGACATCATGATTGCACATGAAAAAGTTATTGGAAACTTGAAATGGTAGAGGAAATATACCAAGAAGAGAAAATGCATGTGATGGGTAAACCATTTTAGTGGGAAAGAGATATGTATGCTTGGAAGAGTTGCAATATATGAACCAACAACTTATGTGTAGAGAACATGAAGTAATAATAAACTTCAACTCACTTGGAAGGTTATAATAGTGGAATAAATCACTTCATTGTGTGGAATTGTCTTATGAGACAAAGTTGAAATTGATTGAGAATTTTCCTTGGAAAAGAATGGATATTTTCCCAATTGGATAAAACTCAAGATAGCTCGAGGGGAAATGATGCATAATTCTATTGGTATCCATGATAACTCGAGAGTTGAAAATTTATGAAAATTGAGGTAGCACTAATTGTTGGGATTTTCTATCAATGCATTTGTGATGGCAAGGGAGGTTTTCTCACCATAAACTCCATTATGTTTATAAAAGTTGTATATTTTCGAAGTAGAAAACATAGTTTATGTATATGAGCTAAGCATTGCTATTGGGTGAGAAAATCACAACCAATTATCTATTGTGTGATTGGAAATAAGTTCATGAAGTAGATAAGAAATGTTATGGAAATCCATGCCATGTAGAGGAATTGAAAGGGATAATTCCTTAACTCATATTTTGCTACATTATATTTCTGTAGATTGAGAAATATGTCATGTGTAAATAATTGAGGCATATGAATTTTGATAAACACAAGAGAGAAAATTAGATGGAATTCATATGCATGAGTAAACTTATTAATAGATAAATATGAAATACAATGGGTATAGATATGTGTGACTATATATGGTGTTGCATATTGGCTAAATATGGCATGTTGTTACATACAATGTAATAAGTGTGGCATTATGACTAATTATGGTTGCTATTGGTTATGAAACCATGAAAGAATAAGGATAAGAAGATGCTTTCCAAGAGGTTCATGAAGGGATGATGTAAGATCCCATGAGGAACCAACTAAATAGGTAACATCAGAGATGTTTATGGCAACCATACATATATGAATTGGGACATGCCAATATGACATGTGTGTTGAAGGGAATTCGGGTAAGAATTATTTTAATTATGCTTCATATCATAATTGATTTATTGGTGATATCTGAATGAATATATGTGATTGATACCTAAGTAAGTGTATGGTAAAGTCATGGTCCCTTTTGTATGAGCAATTATTGTAATTTTTTGATGCTTTCATGATATTATATGTTGTGTTGAGATGGTCATGAGGTAATAACCAAGGTGAGTGACTACCCATGATTTGAAAAAAATGAAGGCAATATGAGACAAGCATGTGTGAGAGAATGTTGATTTTGGACTTGGAAATACCTATATCACTGCACATATATCCATTGGTATCCTCACATGTATCGATGTCTTGGATTGTAACCTTCTTGCTTACATTGAAGAGCACTAAATATGAGGGTTACCTCTGCATGCAAAGTCTAATGTACCTAGTCTCCCACTAAGTACCGTTACCACCTCACACATTATATGATACCACTCTGTAATGTACCCAACCACCCCAGGCTGGACCACGTCACACCACATCAAATTTCGTAGCTCTGAATTAACCAAACCGTAACAAACCCAACATACTACTGGGCCATGCTACTCTGAAGTTTCATTGTGAAAATTATACTCTAACATAAGTTTACACATTATTACTTGAATGTAACACACTCAGTCAGATATTGAGTCACGCCACACAACTTATAACAATAGAATCAACATACTCTTTTAACAACACGATATTATGCATCCGAATTAAATCAAACAACTACGTGCACCAACACACTGACCCCATAGTACAAGTGTGTGCACAACCACCTGGGAAACATGTGCCACTTCTATTATTACTGTGTATGTGGTCAAATTCCTTAACCACACACACATGAGTTACAACCACTTGAAGTAAATCAATTATGATCTTGCGCACCTGACCACTCAATCCTCTTCTTAATGACTCATAACCCAAAATCAAAAACTTATCTTACCAGACAAGATTATATACACTTGTCATATTCATGCACAACTAAAAAGACAAGATAAAACTACCATATTACATGTTCAAGCAATATTATAACAACAAATACTTATATGAAACACATATAAGAATTAACCCATTTCAAACACAGTCAAATATGCACATAATAACCAAGACAATTACATAAGGAACACTTATCTTAAATGGAAGTCGCCAATTGTGGCCTTGAATCAGACGTTCCTCTCAGCCATAGATGTTGTTTCTCATAATATTTCAACAACAACTCACCCCCGAGCTGGGTACAACTCCACCAGGGAAAAATGGGTTCCTAGTGACAAGCTATAGTCTAAAACTAGACATGATTGCTCAATTCTAGGTGTCCACTGCTACAACTAGCCCACAGTCCCTCATTCCCCACATACCTTTCACACCCAAGGAAGTGTGCCCCTTATCTTCTCAATAGTCCTTTGACTTCCCCACTTCCCTTCCAAGGGTTACTAGGAATAGGTCGGAAATGAAGTATTTGAGCCCTATGACTAACGCTGAGTGCACCAAGGAAAAATTCCCAGCAAAAACTCTCGCCTAGAAAGTATGCCCATCGGTCTGACAACCACTCCACAACAACTAGCATCTCACCCAGAGAGACTTCTCACAGTCCGTCAACCTCAATATTCGACAACATCTCTGATTATTGCTCAGAACTCCCTACGAGCTTCTATGTGCAGATAAGGTAATAATTGTTGAAGTATTGTAACTGTGAAGAATATTCTAATTATAATTGAGTTATTATCTTATAGATCAAATCCCATTTTGTGGATTGATCATTTCAGGACTCATGTAGGACCAAATCCCCTTTTGTGGATTGGTCAAACCATAGTTATATGGTGTTGTTGGTAAAGTCGTCCCCTAGAGATTAATAAAGTGGTTAACCACTAGTTGAAGAAGTCTGCCCTGCTTGGTGAAAATACATAACCCTAGCGCCTATTAGCTAGTATAAATAAGAGAGGATGGTGCCTCAGTCTTCCACTCACTCAAGTCACTCATCTAGTGCACAAGTTTTGAAGGAAGCTGCAGTTAGAAGAAGGAGAAGAGAGAGGTGCATGCTTAGTCTTGGATATTTTTGGTGGTTTGGTCTTTTATCTTGGAATTGTATTGGAAATCTATATTAAGGAAGTTTTTGTTGGGTTTTCTCCCCCATGAGGGTTTCCCGGGATAAAATGCTGTGTACCTTGTGATTTTGTTTCTCCCAGTGATCCTGCTTATGCTATTATTGTCTAGTAAATTGAAAAGAACTTAATAGAAACTCTAAATTTATCATGGTATCAAAGCTAAACTGAATAGAGCACCTTTCACTAGGTAACCAATAACGTCATTGTTACCATACAAGAAAATTAGAGCTTTTTATTAGAAAGGTTTTTTTTCCTAAAACCCATCTAGACAAGTGCGCCCTACCCTAACGCATATTTTGGTAGCTAGAGCGTACTTTTTTAGTGGCCAGAGCCTCCGGAAAGTGAAACCCTAGTTTTCATTGGTACCAGGAAACCAAAACTAGTACCAGAAGTACCAGTCCATATTTGCACAGGTCCATTTTCAAGGGGTAAAAATTGAAATTTTTGAAATCAGAAAGCTCCAAACTACTCGCCTCAGCCCATCTCATCTTCTGGTAAGTTCAGATTCACTTTCTGAGCACTTTCATTTTTTGGTCATTTTCCGAGCTCTAAGTCAAGATTTCTGCAAGCACCAAGCTTGTTGACAAGTTAGAATGTGTGGAAAACTTTTGTTCCTAGAAATATAGGATTTCATTCATTCTTGAAGAGAATGACCTTGCAAAATTCATAAAGGAAAATGTACCAGAACCCGAAGAAGATGCAACCAAAGAAAAGTACAAGAAGGACATGGTTAGGGCCAAAAGAATCATTGCATACTCTATCAAAGACCACTTGATCCCTCAAGTGTCTTCTAAGAATAATCCAAAAGAAATGTTTGATTCCCTAACTAGAATGTATGAAGGAAGGAATATCAACCAGAAGATGAATTTGAGAACCCAACTCAAGAATACAAAGATGTAGAAAGGAGAAACCGTTCATGACTATTTATCTAGGGTTTCTCAATTCAAGGAAAAACTAGAAGAAATTGGAGACAACCTAGATGAAGATGAACTCATAATGACAACTCTTAATGTCCTCACAAGACCTTGGGATGCCTTCATCCAAACTATCTATGCAAGAAAGAAAAAAATCCAATTTGTCAGTCTTTGGGAAGAATGTGTTCAAGAAGAAGCAAGAGTAGCCAACCGAGAAGCAGTACTATTAAGGGATGAAGATCAAGCCCTGGATTCTCATGCTAAAGGTGGAAATAAAAGATCTCACTTCCAAAAGGAGACCCACCTTCATAAGGAATCTCACTCCCCAAAGAGATTCACCCACTTCCATAAAGAATCCCACCCTCCAAGAAGATTCTAGAAATATCAGAAGGGTCAAAGAAGAGAAAACAAATTTCACCTCTTATCAATGCTATCATTGTGATAATATGGGACACATTGCTAAGAATTGTCCTGCCATAAGGGAATAATACAAGAAGATAAATAACAAAAGACATCATGCCCATGCAGTTGAAGATGAGGAGCCACCCACGAAGATGACTAAAGAAGAGATTGAAGATTATGTTTTATTTTCTGCCCTCTTAGGATCTATGACACCTGGAGAGGACACTTGGCTCATAGATAGTGGTGCCTCTAAGCACATGACAGGTCAGGGAGACATTCTCTCTAGCCTTACAAAAAATAACTTTCCCCATAAAGTGACACTCGAAGATGATTACCAGTACCCTATCAAAGGAGTGGGAGAATCCACCTACAAACTTGATCCATGAACTCCGATGAGAATGAAGGATGTACTTCATGTACCAGGTTTGACAAAGAACTTACTTTATATAGCAACTCTAGATAAGAAAGGCTTCAAAGTTTCATTCATAGATGGTGAAGTTCTCATGTGGCCTAAAGGAAAAACCATAGAAGATGCAATTTTTATTGGAACAGAAGAAGGTGGATTGTATAAGTTAAAAGGTCACTTAGATGTAGCCTTGAATCACTCCAATGAGAGTCCATGTGAACTTTGGCATAGAAGACTAGTTCACACCAACTACAAATCCTTACCATATGTAAGCAAGGTAGTTACAGGTCTACCATAATTCAAGGTTGATCATGAAGGTGTGTGTAAGGGATGTGGAAAAGGAAAGAGCATAAAGAATCCTTTCTCAAAGAGCAACAATAAAGAAGAAGGAATCTTGGAGATCATCCACTCAGATGTATGTGGCCCAATTCCATCAACCTCTCTAAGTGGGTATGGATAATATATGTCATTTATTGATGATTATTCTCACAAGACTTGGGTTTATTTCTTGAAATCAAAAGATGAAGTATTTGGAAAATTAAAGGAATTCAAAGCCTTGATAGAAAATATCTCCGAAAGAAAAATTAATATACTCACGCCAGATAATGGAGGAGAATAATCTCAAAAGAATTTGTAAGATTTTGTAGAGATGCTAGGATTAAGAGGGATCTCAACACTCCCTATAATCCTCAGAAAAATGGTATAGCAGAAAGAAAGAATAAAACAATAATGGAAGCAATGAAGACTATGATCCACGATCAAGATCTTCCAATGCACTTATGGGCCGAAGTAGCAAGAAAAACAATGTTTGTCCAAAAACAATTATCCCATGTGCACTTGGATTCAAAACCCCAAAGAAATGTTCGTTGGAAAGAAGATAGAAGTAATCCATCTCAATATATTTGGTTGTCCGATGTTTTTATACATTCCAAAAGAAAGGAGAACTAAGTTGGACCCTTCATGAAATAATGGAATATTTTTTGGATACTATGAGGTATCTAAGGCCTTCAGAATTTACATATCAGGTTACCATCATATTGAGATGAATATAGATGTTATATTTGATGAAGATGCAACAATCATGAGATCAAGAAGATGCCATCTTGAAGAAGTATATGCAGAATTACCCGTGACTCCCAGATTTGCAGAACCAGTGAAGGAAGTCACAGTTACCCCTGATGATGAGATTCCAGAAGATCATGATATGATAGAATCTCAAGAACCTCCCTAGATGACGATCTCTCACAATCGAAATCCAGATTGGAAAAGGGAATTTATTCAATATGGAGAGAAGTATGGTGCCCCAGAAGGAACCATGAGACAAAGAAAGAAACCTAATCCATTCTCTAGTTATATGGCCTTGATGTGTGATCTCATAGAGAAGGAACCTACTTGCTTTGAAGAATCCATTCAGAAGAAAGAATGGGTGGATGCCATGACATAAGAATACCAATCCATTATAAAGAATGATGTATGGGAAATAGTTCCTAGACTGAAGAACAAAGATGTGGTATCTTCCAAATGGATATATAACATAAAACATGTTGCAGACGGACGTATTGAAAAACACAAAGAAATATTTGTAACTCGTGGCTTTTCTCAAAAGGAAGGCATCGATTATGAAGAGACGTTTTCTCCTGTAGCTAGATACAATTCTATCAAAGCAATCATAGCTCTTGCAACCGAGATGAAGTCATAGCTCTTGCAACCAATATGAAGTGGAAGTTACACTAGATGGATGTGAAAAAAACCTTATTAAATGGTGTTATTGAAGAAGAAGCATATATAGAACAACCCCAAGGGTTTGAAGTTGAAGATAGAAAGACTCATGTATGTAGATTGAAGAAACCTTTGTACGGGTTGAAGCAAGCTCCTAGAGATTGGTATGATAGAATTGACAGTTTCCTAACGAGCTTGGGATTTACCAAGAGTAAAGATGATTCTAACCTTTACTTCAAGGTTATGAATGATGAGCTAGTTATGATGTTGTTATAAGTGGATGACTTATTCTTAATAGGATAATAAAATCTCATCAGAAATTGTAAGAAGAAGCTTGCTGTAGAATTTGAGATGAAATACCTAGGCCTGATGCATTATTTCTCAGGTCTTGAAGTTTGGCAGAGCCCAGAGAATATCTTCCTTAACCAAGGGAAGTATTGAATTGAAATATTGAAGAGGTTTGACATGCTGGAATGTAAATACATGAACA
This sequence comes from Picea engelmannii, assembly GCA_009831015.1. NCBI lineage: Eukaryota > Viridiplantae > Streptophyta > Pinopsida > Pinales > Pinaceae > Picea > Picea engelmannii. The sequence continues at coordinate 110,723 of ML782133.1, read as the reverse complement.
CACCCATGGAAACAAAGTTGAAGCTCCTGGTTGATACTTTGTTAGAATTGGTTGATGCTACTCTATATAGACCAATTATTGGATTGTTGATGTATCTGACGAATACCAGACCAGATATATGTTTTGATGTGAACACCTTGAGTCAATATATGGTAGCTCCCAGACGTGTTCACCTTGTTGCTACAAAACATGTGATGAGATACCTTAAGGGTACGTTGGAATATGGTCTCGGTTATACAAGAGATCATGACTTCAGAGTGTATGGATATACTGATTCATATCGAGATGGAAGTGTTTATGATAGAAAGAGCACTTCATGATGTTGTTTCAGTCTGGGGTCAGGCATGACTTCATGGTAGAGCAAGAAGCAATCCGATATTTCTCTCGGCATGAAAAAAGTGGAATACATTGCAACATGTTCCACCAATTGTGAAGCAATATGGATTCATAAGTTGTTGACATGTCTATTCAATCTGGAGATGGAAGCCACTGTGATTCTATGTGATAACCAGAGTTGCATAAATATGATAGAGAACCTAGTGTTCCATGATAATTTGAAACATATAGAAATATGATATCACTACATTCGTGATATGGTACAGAGAGGAGCTATAAAGCTCCAATTTGTTGTCACAGATGAGTAGGTTACAGATGTATTAACCAAGCCTTTGTCTCATGTAAAGTTTGAATACTTATGAGACAATCTTGATGTATTCCAAAAGGATATCCCTCGAAAGGGGGAGTGATGCTGATGATATTATGGTATCCTGACCAACAATAAGTAGCTCAGTTAGGATTTTATATCCTAGGGGACTGATCATCCATGGATAGATCCCAAGGTTCGGTAAGGATGGTATGTTAGAGTACCTGTGCATGCATATGATAGTTGTGGTTAGTAGTGGTAGCTCCGTTAGGATTTTATATCCTAGGGAATCTTATGATTCCTGGGCAGATCTTGAAGGTCCGGTAAGGATGGTCTGTTAGAGTACCATGTGGTAGCTTCGTTATGATTTTACATCCTAAGGAATCTTTTGATTCTTGGGAAGATCCCTAAGATCCGGTAAGGATGGTTTGTCAGATTACCACCAAATTTTGTTGTTGCACATGCCTCCTTATGTTGATATATGATGATGATGTTGTTATCTCAACCTTGTGCTGATGATGTTGTTGTTTCAACCTCGTGTTGTTGTTGTTGATGATGTATCAACCTTGTGCTATTGTTGATGATGATGTATCAACCTCATGCTGTTGTTAATGATGTTGTACTAAGCTCATGCTGTTATACTAAGATCATGCTATTAATGATGGTGTTGATGATATTTTTGCCTTAGCATTATTGTAATTGATGTTGATGCAGATGATGATTCCATCTCCATGCTCTAAACGATGATGTTATTGATGATGATAAAAACTTCAGATGATTTATAGATATGCTAGTCATTGTTTCATATGCTGATGATGTTGTTTCCCTATCTTTCTCCTGATGATGTTGTATTGGGATATGTCAGTAGAATACCCTTCTTGTTAAAGGGGAGTGTTGAAATATTGTAATTGCGAAGAATATTGTAATTATAATTGATTTATTATCTTATAGATCAAATCCCCTTTTGTGGATTTATCATGTCGGGAATTATGTATGACCAAATCCCCTTTTTTGGATTGGTCAAACCATAGTTATATGATGTTTTTTGTAAAGTCGGCCCCTGGGACTTAATAAAGTGATTTTAACCACTAGTTGAAGAAGTCGACCCTACTTGGTGAAAAGACATAACCCTAGTTCCTATCAACTAGTATAAATAAGAGAGGATGACACCTCATTCTTCCACTCACTCAAGTCACTCATCTAGTGCACAAGATTTGAAGGAAGCTACAGTTAGAATAAGGAGAAGAGAGAGGCGCATGCTTGGTCTTGGATATTCTTGGTGGTTTGGTATTTTATCTTGGCATTGTATTGGAAATCTATAATAATGAAGTTTTTGCTGGGTTTTCTCCCCCATGAGGGTTTCCCAGGATAAAATGATGTGTACCTTGTGATTGTGTTTCTCTCAGTGATCCTTCTTATGCTATTATTGTCTAGTAAATTAAAAAGAACTTAATAACAACTCTACATTTAAAAATAATCATATTTTCCATATAGTCCAACCCCCCCTCTACACACGAGAGATTGCAACATGAATAATAAGACAATCCCCTCCAAAATACACTAAGGCAAACAATATATATTGCATGCCTTCCACTTGAAACTTGTCACCTTCAAAAGTATCTTTAAGCCACTTGGCGACTAGTTCCCTACCCTGGGGAACTTAGGATAAAATAATAATATATCTGACATTATACTTTTCCCAGAATTATTATAAAGTATTTCCTAAGACTTATGACTCACCCCCTTTTTCCATTTTTCGGTGGAGTAGATCCCCCATCTCTTTTCGTCTGAGTCAGTTAGTGTGCAACAATGCAATATTATATTAATAATCATGATTATATTTACATGGATAGGTGCACTAACCTATCTATGTCCAGACTCACTAGCCTCATAATCACACAGGCTCTCCGGCCTCAAAACATAAATAGGAATTCCCATGCACTAACTGAAGTGCATGCAACATAGTGCAATATGCACACTTTCCCAGGTGCATGCAACACACAAAATGTGTGCACCTTGTCTTTGTTAACACTTCTTCGCACACTACTCTGATGCACACAACACCAAAACCATATTCCCATGGCTCACCGGCCTAAGTGCACATTAAATTTATGCCTGGTACCAATCGACTCACCAGCCTATGTACAATTACAAAGGGTTGCATATCAGAGACACTACAATCCCCTCCCCCTTATTTATGCACTGTCCTCAGTGCATTATATACACATGTACATATAAAATTTCAAAACTTTTCAAAAAGATGAGGATACTCTGCTCTCATAGCATCCTCGCGCTCCCAGGTTGCATCCTCAGGACCATACCAGGTCCATTTGACCTTTACCAACTCCATGAATCGATTCCGTGGCTACTTGACTTTCCGATCCAATATGAAAACCAGTCACACTTTAAATATTCCTTCTGGCTCCACCTGAATCACATTCCAATCAGTGACATGATTAACATAAGGTACATACTTCTTAAGCAATGACACATGGAAAACATTATGAATGCATAAGGATGCAGGAAATGCATGCATATAATCAACATGACCAATCCTTTCAAGGATTTCGAATGGCCCACAATAGCGCACTGCTAATTTAGAACACTTTCCCAACTTCAAGGAACTGTGCCTGGCCTTCACTTTCAAAAAAACGTAATCACCCACTCCAAATTCCCTAGGGATTCTACCTTTATCTACGCAATTTTTCTGCATATGTTGGGAAACCTTTATATTATTTCTTATCTTTACCATCTTCTCTTCCAATTCCTGGAGAAAATCTGGCCCAACTACTGTGTGGTCTGCTTGGTTATCCCAACTCACAGGCGTGCTGCACTTTCTTCCATAAAGTGCTTCAAATGGGCTCATCTTTAGAGATGCATGATACCCATTGTTGTAAGAAAAATATACCAAATGAAGGTTTTCTTCCTATTTCAATGGCTTATCCATCACATACATCCTCATCAGGCCTTCAATCACTTGATTTACCCTCTCCGTTTGACCATCTGAATCAGGATGATATGCTATGCTAAAATTCAGACTTGTCCCAAATGTTCGAGGTGAACTTGGAATATTTTTTAGATACATTTGTCTTAGGTACACCATGAATCTTAGCAACTTCATGCATGTATATCTTAGTAATGTTGGCTGCCTTGTACACTGACTTCACTGGAATAAAATGGGAAGATTTAGTAAGCTTTCCCACCACCACCACAATATAATCATGGTGGTTAAGAGTCCTAGGAAACTTAGTTATGAAGTCCATGGTCACAAATTCCCACTTCCACCCAGGAATGGACAAAGATTGCAAAAAACTAGCGGGATGTTTGTGCTCGACCTTGACATTCTAACATTCAAGACATCTTGCAATAAAATATGCAATTTCCTTTTTATACCTGGCCAAAAGTATTGCTTTTTGACTACGACAACTGTCTTCTGATAACCTAGATGTCCAACATAAGGAACCTTATGCATCTCTGACAAAATAAAGTTTTCCAACTCTTGATCATTTGGCACATAGACTCCATGTCTATACATGAGGATCCCATCCTCTCATAACTTATAACCTTCAAAATTTGGGTGCGACATACCTTGCTGTAAAGTCACACTTATATCCATATAACATAGATCTAATTTGGAAACTTCCAAAAAAAATTCGTGCAAATATGTCTGGTACATGCTACTAGCTGTAACAAACATTTCATGCGTCCTTCTGATGAGTGCGTCAACCACCTTGTTCTCTTTTCCTCTGATGTGATTTATTTCAAAGTCATACCCACTGAGGAACTCTAGCCGCCTTCTTTTTCTGAAATTTAAAATTGGTTGTCAAAACAAATACTTTAGACCACAATGGTATGTTCTCAGCTCAAATATTTTACCCATAAGATAATGCTGCCACATCTTCAAAGCATGCACTATATTTGCCAATTATAAGTTATGCGTAGCATAGAGCCTTTCATGCTCTTTGAAATTCCTTGATTCCTAACATACCACCTGTCCATTCTGACTCAAGACTCCACCTAGTCCTTCCTTGCATGCATCCATGCACATAACAAAGTACACATCTGGATAAAAAATTATTGAAATCAACGCACTTGTTAAAAAAATCTTCAAGTGTTGAAAAATCCTTGCGCAATCCAGAGTCCATTCAAATCATGCACCTTTATTCTGCAGGGATGTGATTGGATGTGCAATCTGTGAGAATCCTTCAATAAACCTTCTATAGTACCCTTATATCCCCATAAAGGATCTCACCTCTGTGAAATTTATTGACATTGGCCATTCCTTAATGGATTTGATCTTCGTTGGGTCCACAACTATTCCTTTTTTTGAAATAATATGACCTAAGTAGTGAATCTATCACTAATAAAATGAACACTTGCTCAGCCTTGCATAAAGTTGATGCTCCCTCGATACCTACAATACCATCCTCAAGTGCTACTCATGCTCTTCCTCAGACTTTGAGTAAATAAGAATGTCATCCAAAAATACAATGACAAACTTATCCAAGTAATGTTGTAAAACTCCATTCATTAAACACATGAAGACAACTGGTGCATTCGACAACCCAAAAGGAACCATTATAAACTTGTAATGACCATACCTTGTTTTGAAGGCAGTCTTATTGATGTCTTCCTCTTTTATTCTTACATGGTGATATCCATATCTGAGATCTATCTTTGAAAATATTCCCGTGCCTCTTAGATGATCAAACATGATATCTATCCTTGGAAAAGGATACTTGTTTTTTAATGTTACTTTGTTCAACTGCCTGAAGTCAAAACAAAGTCTCAACGTACCATCCTTCTTCTTCACGAACAATACTGGAGCACCCCAAGGTGACACACTTGGACATAAATACCCCTTCTTCAGAAGCTCTTCAAGTTGCATTTGCAATTCCTTCAGTTTTGGCATACTCATCGTGTAATGATTCTTGGATACAAGTGTTTCTCTCGACATCATATTTATACAGAAGTCAATATCTCTTTTCGAAGGAAGTCCTGATATCTCTTTAATTACATTTTCATACATATTGATCCCAACACATTTATTCCTTTCCTTTTAACTGATAGATATCAATTATCCCTTCTTCCTGCACATAATAGTTATGTAGCTGGAAGTACTTCCTCATACCCAAAAAATAGGTCTTTACATCTTCATCCTTTTTTTTCTCACCATCAAAGGTAGGAGGTTTTATCTTATTCATTTCTCCCTGTAACTCATCCACCCCAGTCCTTCTCTTATGATTTCTGATAGGAGATGGAATCAAACTACCGTGCGCTTTCCTGAAAGAATGCTTACCAACGCCTCTTTCTTCTCTTCGTTTCTCATCATGAAACCTGAGACTTCTCGATCTACTCATTTATGTCTCCTTATCCATATTCTTTTCTATTCTGTCCAGGCTTTGCATCAATTTTACATGGAGGTCATATTGCTGCGCCTTGGCTATCATAAGCCTTTCATTATCAACTTTATAGCTCCAGAATTCTTTCTGCAATAATTTTACAGTTTTTACCAAGTTCATGCACTCCCCCTTGGGTTATGTATCATTGGCATCCAAACCGACATACATATCTCCAAATTCATCATCAAGACTATAATTCCTCTATGCATATTCTATACTTTTAACCTTCTACACTGAATTTGTCTTGCTCTATTCGCTGATAATTCTGCAAAATGTGCAGGCAATTAAGATTTTTTATATGGTTTCATGCAACAACTACATGAAAAATTTGCACCATTTTGTCAGAATCCTTTCTCTTGGAATTTATTGGATGATTTTAACATCACAAACTCTAGTGTGCACACTTGCACATCGATGTCTTTTTGTGTATCACAAATCTATATCACACACCAATGGTTTTCCGCACAAATGAAACTCTGCATTGTGCGACACCAATTCTTAGTGCACACATCTATTCATGCTAGTCTCTGGCCCATACAAGTCCAATGTTGAACCAATATCTCTAATACCAATCTGTAACGTACCCAATCTCCCACTGAGTCCCATTACCACCTTACACATGATTTGATACCACTCTGTAATGTCCCCAACCACCCCAGGCTAGCCCACATCATGCCACCTTAACTTTTGTAGCTTCGAATCAACCAAATCGTAACAACCCCAACACACCACTGGGCCATGCTACTTTGAAGTTTCATTGTGCAGATTATACTCTAACAAAATCCTGCGCAGTATTACTTGATGGTAACATGCTCAGTCAAATATTGAGTCACACCATACAACTTATAACAATGGAAGCAACATACTCCTTTAACAACACAATCTTACACAATGGAATTAAATCAAATGACTGCACGCACCAACATACTGACCCCATAGTACAATTATGCGCATAACCACCTGGGTGACATGTGCCACTTTTTTTATTATTGTGCATGAGGTATAATTCCTTAACCACACACACATGAGTTCCAACCACTTGAAGTACATCAATTATGATCCTGCGCACCTGACCACTCAATCCTCTTCTTGATGAATCATAACCCAAAATCACAAAGTTAACTTACTGGACAAGACTATATACACTTGTCATATCCATGCACAACTACAAATATAGGATAAAACTACCATATTACATGTTCAAGCGATATTAAACCAAATAACAACAAATACTTATATGAAACACATAAAAGAATTAACCCATTTAAAACAAAGTCAAATATACAAACAATAACTAAGACAAGTACATAAGGAACACTTATCTTAAATGGAAATCACCAACTGCAACCTTGACTTAGGCGTTGCTCCTAGCCATAGACATTGTTGATCATAATCTTTCAACAACAAGTCACCCTCGATCTTGACACAACTCCACTGGGGTAAAAAGGGTTCCTAGTGATAAGCTATATTATGAAACTCAACAAAATTGCTCAATCCTAGGTGCCTGTTGTTGAAACTAGCCCCCATTCCCTCATTCCCCATGTACATGTCACACCCAAGGAAGTGTGCCCCTTCTCTGCTCAACATTCCTTTGGCTTCTCCACTTCCCTTCCCAGGGTTATCGATAATAGGACGAACATGAAGTCTTTGAGCCCTACGACTAATGCTCAACGAACCAGGGAGAAATTCCAAAAAAAAAACTCTTGCCTGGATAGTATGCCCACGGGTCTGAAAACCAATCCACAATAGCCAACCTCTCACCCAGAGAGACTTCTCATGATCTGTCAACCCGACTCTTTGAAAGTATCTCTGATTATAGCCCACAACTCCCTATAAGCTTCTCTGTGCAGATAAGGTAATAATAAAATTTTCCATACAATACGACCCCCCCTCTACACAAAATATCTTGCAACATGAATAATAAGACAATCCCCCCCAAATACACTAAGACCAATAATATATATTGCATGCCTTCCACTTGACACTTGTCACCTTCAAAAGTAGCTTTAAGCCACTTGGTGATCAGTTCCCTACCCTCAGGAACTTAGGATAAAATAATAATATATATGACATTATACTTTTCCTGGAATTATTATAAAATATTTCCTAAGACTTACGACTCACCCCCTTTTTACCTTTTCCTATGGAGTAGGCCCCCCATCTCTTTTCATATGAGTCAGTCAGTGCACAACGATGCAATATTATATTAATAATCATGATTATATTTACATGGATAGGCACACTGTCCCATCTGCGTCCAGGATCATCAGCCTCATAATCACACATGCTCTCTAGCCTCAAAACATAAATAGTCATTCCCGCACACTAACCCAAGTGCGCACAACATAGTGCAATACGCGCACTTGCCCAGGTGCATGCAAAAAACAAAATGTGTGCTCCTTGTATTTTTTAACACTTCTTCGCGCACTACTCTGATGAGCGCAACACCAAAAACATATGTCCATGACTCACCATCCTAAGTGTACATTATATTTATGTTTGGTACTAATCGACTCACCAGCCTATGTACAATTACAAAGGGTTCTAGATCATGGACACTACACAAAGGTAATAAGGTTACAATCCATTAACCTTGG
>ML782133.1:33640-69515 GCA_009831015.1 Picea engelmannii | reverse complement strand
CAATCATGGTTCTTTCCTAGAGCTTCATCATAGAAATAGCCAAACTTTGTGATGCTTGATTTTCTCAAGGAAAAATTAAGAGGTATTGTTCTTGGAAACCTTCTCTAGTTGGTCATTTATAGATTACCCAGGGTCAGTTGAATGCCATAAGGAATAAGCCTAGAAGGTTGTTTATATCTAAGAACCACACTTAGAAACAATTCAACATCTACAGGTAGAGATCCAAAACCTGGACAATCAATAAAGCTTAGATCCAATCCATCGAATATTTTTTCTATTTCTTTTTCATAGGCAATCTCACTAACACAATGAATATGATTTTAATAATAAACAATGTCTCTGGAAAGTCACAAGATTAGAACTAGATACCTTATCACCATTTACCATATTAACTAACTTATCTCTACCTAATGTATCAATTGTGTTGTTTCAACTTTCCATAAACTCCATAAATTGACTTGTTTATGGAAATAGATTCAACTTCATCATTAGTGATTGTCTCTTTATATGACATTAGTTGGTATACCAAAAGAAATCCTTTGATCTAACCAAACCCTTCTTATATTTAACAACCATGGCTTGGGAAAAATCTATCTTCCTCTCAAACTTTCTAACTAGTTATCTTTTCTAGCCTTGATCATTGCTAGTTTCAATTTCTCTAGCTCTTCACAATCAATATGCCTTGACCATTGAGCTTTGGATTCTAAATATTTCACCAAAGTAACAACAAAACCATTCCCTACTTCAAATTTCTCATTTCCAACTAGAATTGTTGAATATGTTTTTTTGCATGCTCTCTCTTCCTCAACCTAAAGAACCTTCGATATTACCTCTCTCACCACTAATTCAACTGGAACAATAAGAGAAAGAAAATTATTTTCTCTAAATAAGAAAATGAAATCTTTCTTTCTTGAATAAGAGATCCTCGACTGAGCCTTGTAATTTATTCATCCATTCTTTCATTATTGGTATTTTAAACATCCCAATTAACTGCAATTTTGATGGTCATAGTTTTATCCAAGAGCTTCATAATAACAACCAAGCCTTTATGGTTTTATTGTTCCCCCCTAGTGCAAAGTGAAGAGGTGTTTTTCTTGAAAACCTTCTTAAATTGGTGATTTCAAATTTACCCAATGTTGGTACTATACCATAAGGAAGAAGCCTAAAATGTTGTTTATAGATAGGAACAACACTTGCCAACATGTCAACATATATAGGTAGAGGTCCAATACTTGACCAATTAGTAAAATTCACACCTAATCCATCTAAAATTTTGATTATTTTATTTTCATAATTAGTCTTGCTAAGGTTGAACATGCTTTTAGTCATTACAAATGTCTATGACAATATGAGAACCACATGCCTAATTATCACCAATGACCATATCAACTAGATTATTTTTCCAAAATGTATCAATTGTGTTTTTCCATGTACTCCATTAATTGCATTATTTATGGAAACAAATTTGGCTTCCTCATCATTTTATGTCTCTTTACATGATGTTGGTTAGGCAGACAACAAAAATGCCTCTACTATAGCTAAATAATTCTTATGTTTAGCAACCTTGGCTTAGGAAAAGTCTAGCTTCCTCTCAAAATTTCTAACTATCACAACTTTTTGATCCTTGGATGTCGATAGTTTTGTTTTCACCAACTCTTAAGTATCAATGTGATTTGATCATGAGATTTTACAAGAATACTAGTAAAACTATGTCTTGATTCAACTTGCTCATTCCCAACTAGAATTTCTAAAGACATGTTTAATTTTTCTCTTTCTTCCTCATCAAGAAGAGCAATTTCTAGTACCTCTCTATCCAACAATGTGAATGGAAAAACATGACAAAGGATGTCCTTTCCTCTAAATAAGACAATCAAATCCTTATTTATTGAAAGAATAGTGTCTTTGGGGAACACCTTAATTTCTTCATCCATTCTTTTATTATGAGCATATTGAACACCCCTATTCAATTACAATTTTTTCAATCACACTTCTTTCCGAGAGCTTCATCATAGTAGAAACCAATACTTTGTGGTGCTTATTTCTCCCCAACAAAAAATAAATAGGTATTTCTCTTGAAAACCTTCACAAATTTGTCATTTCCATATTACCCAATGTTGGTTCCATAGTATAATCAAGAGGCTTGAAAGGTTGTTTGTGGCCAATACCATGCTTGGAAACAATTCAAAATCAATTGATAGAGGTCCACAAACTGGTCAATTGATAAAATGTGAACCTTAAATCCATCCATATTTGGTCTACTTCATTTTCATAGTTAGACTTGCAAAGTGGTTGGACATGTTTTTTCTCACCAATAATGTCTCTAGCAAAATGAGATCCAGATAAATGATCACTATTGACCATATCAACTACCTTATCTCTACATACCGAATCAATCATATTGTTTTCATATAATCCATCAATTGACTTAATTATGGAAACAAGTTTAGCCTCAAATGGCATACAACCTTATGATTCAAGGAAGCCCCTTTATTGCCATCAGATTGCAACTTCATATGTTTTATAGAAGGTGGTCCATAGTCCAATCCTATTTATATAATAATAGAACCCCCTTACTTCCAGTCCTATAGTTCTCCACTTTCTAATTTATTCAATGGAAGGTCAACATGAGAACTCACATGGCTCATAATAGCCTACAAACTAGGTCGAAACTTGAAAGTATCTATATAGAAGACAAAGAAGTGGAGAAAGATTTTGACTAGAAGAGATCAAAGGAATAAGTATAACATCAATGTGCATAGTGGAATTCTACTCCTCTAGGATAATAAGTATGTATTTTTATTCCTACAGGCGCTAAGAGGTAAAGTGAATAGTCATAAAATTTACTTACTTGAAAAAGGTGAATAGACATTGCATGAATTGTCATAAATGTAAGAAGTGCAATTAACAATTCATAATTTCAATAATTTTAGGATTTTAGATAGGATATGCTATCTCATTCACCTATTTGATATTTAGGAATCACTTAGTATAAAATCCATTAGATCAAGTAGTTGGAAGTTGGTGGTGAAAAATATCAAATTTAAACAAGTAGCTTCGAGATTTAAATGTGTGCACCTATATTCCATATATATTTTGATCACACGAGTGTTGCCAACATTTCCAATCTATTAATTCTCTGTGTTGATAGCCCCAATTAATATTTTAAAATAATTGGAAAATTAGTTTTGTTTTTTTTTTGTGGAAAGGGGGGAAACATAGAGATATAAATTAGCTTAGTCTTTTGGAATAGGGTTTGATTAAATATAGATAAAGGGAGCCTCAGAATAAAAAACCTAGCAAATCACAAATGAAGCAATGAACACCAAAATATTATTGAACATGATTACCCCACCTACCTTTTGTGGAAATGGGTCCTAATCAATAACTATATGTCACTAGTTCATAAGAAATATGTCTAGACTCCGTCAATGAACCAGAGCAAGGCTCAAGCATTTGGAGAGAGATTAAAAGTTCATATATGCTCATTTAAAACCACATGTACTTTAATCCATTCAGTGGAAACAAGATCCTAATGTGGGACTATAGGGTCCAAGGATTGACCACCTTTTTCATAGCATAAGAACTTGGGGCTTTGTGGAATTGATTGACTTCTAAGGGAGTCAACTATCTCTCAAATATTTTTGGCCATGGTAACATGCTAGAAGACCTCTGCTCAATCATTAAGCCCTTATAAAACTTTTAAATGATGTTTTCACCAATGGATAGAAAAATGGAAGATGCCTTAAATTTGGGGACCCTCTATATCCAAAGGGATGTAGTGAGTTCAAGTAGGACATGGAGTCTTATTGAATGCATTTTTTTATTCTGATTTAAAGAGATAAAACTTGAAGGAGGTCTAAATTTATTACTTTTACAAAAGTTAATGTTGTTTTATTAGTTATCTTGGGGAAACCCTTAACAACAAAACCTCAAAGAAAAGAGGAATTCAAGCACCATATAGATTCCCGCCATCTAGTCTTGTCATATTAAATACTGAAAAATTCCCAAATACATAGATAGAAAAATTGTTGGAAGATATGTTTATGGAGTGGACCAATAGACATCAAAGTATCCAATCTGGAAAATCATTCTTGGCTAGGACCTTACATCTAAACCCCTAATATGTTTTATGGAAAATTTGGGAAGTTACAAATCAAAAGATTTTTTAATACATGAATAGGAAATATTGAAAGAGAAATTATGGACAATAGTTGCTTACTTTTGTGCCTTTCATGTGTAGGGAACATTGGATAAATACAACAACCACTAAACAAAATGATGCTAGATTAGCCCTGAATCACCACCATGTCAATCGAAATCATGCATGCATCTTCAAGTGGGTGGGTCGTTGAGTAATCCAAGCAACCTTATATAGGGATGGAATAGTCCCCTATAGTCCATGATTCCATGAAATGTGGGTGATATAGTTGCAAAAAAATATTCAATCCACAAATTTGGGGTAGATGGGAACTAGAAGCTTGATTCACATGAAATATAGAGGGAACAATAGCTCCCATAAATATCCATTATTGAAAATCAAGGTGAATGGAGGCTCTAGTGTGAGTTTGAGAGGATTAAGACCATTTTCATATGCTCTCCCTCATAAATATGACATGTGCTCATGTTCTCTCCACAAGGGACATATCCTCATGTGCTATCCACAAGGGATGTGTCCTCATGTTCTCTCCACAAGGGACATGTGCTCATGAGCTCTCCACAAGGGACATGTCCTCATGTCCACAAGGGACGTCTAGATATAAGCCCAAACCCACTTATCCCTTATTGGATAAGTGTCCTCACAGATCAACTCAAATTAGTTCACGTAGGAGTATGATTTGGAGAATGTATGTCACACATGGTACTCCCATGTGGACTTCTAGAGGCTACTCCCTCTAGAAACACTAGGGTCAATTCCCCATAGTGTGTGAGGTCAAGGTCAACTCCCTTGACATGTCCTCATGTGCTCTCCACATGGGACATGTCCTCATGTTCTCTCCACAAGGGACGTTGAGATATCCCTTCAAGGATAAGTGTCCTCACATATCAACACACTTATCCCTTCTCGGATAAGTGTCCCACTTATCCCTTCTTGGATAAGTGTCCTCACATATCAACTAAAATCAGTCATAGAGGATTACAATATGGAGAATGTCTTAGGAATATGCAAACATCAACACTCCCTCTCAGGGAGAGAGGCATTCTTTTCTACGCCAAGTCTGTCATGAAAGTACTCAAACTTTGTTCTGGTTTGGTAAGAACATTGGTAACCTTCTCATCTATAGGAAGGTACTGCACCAATATTTCCTTCCTCTACACTATATCTTGGAATAACAATGGAATCCAGCACATGTCCAAATAAATATGCAAAGATATTTCGAAGCCACACTTCTTCGTGGACTACCACACTCAATAAAATGTACTCTAATTTTTCGGTGCTCAAGGCCACATAAGTTTGTTTCCTTCAACACCAAGAAACCATGCTAGATACCAAAGTGAAGAAACATGCAGAGGTTCTCTTCTTATCCATTGCGCTCCCTGCCCAATCATAGTCAGTATATCCCTGCAATCTCATGTCAATACTGGAAGTATATCTCAGACCATTCCATTTGTGCCTCCAATGTATCTCAGCACATGCTTCACAACAATCTAGTGTGTCTGTCTTCACTGACTCGTAAACTAGATAAGTGTACTCACTTATAAAAAATATTTAGTCTGGTGTTAACTAAATACATCAATGATCCAATCAGTTGTTTGTACAGAGTCAAATCAATTTCGCTAGAATCAGAAGAAGACAAACTTAGTTTCTTCATATTTGTCGCCATTGGTGTAGCCATGGGCTTCCAGTTCAAAATCCCAAAATTCTTCAATATATCAACTCTGTACATCCCCTGACTCAGAAAGATATCATCAGTTCTCTGCCACACCTCTATTATAAAGAAGTATTGCATCATACCAAGGTCCTTCATCTCAAAATCAAAGGACAATGCATACTTGCATTCAACAATAAGGCTCTCTGTACTGGTGAGGAATAAACCATCAATGTAGAGGACCAAAATTAGGGACTCACCATTAACAATATTGTAGTACAGGTTGGAATCGAAAACACTTTTGCTAAAGCCCAAACTCATCAGGTTCCCATCCATCCTCGCATACCAAGCTCAAGGTGCCTGCTTCAGTCCATACAGGGCCTTCTTCAACTTGCACACATAAGACTCCTTTTCATGTATCATGAAGCCATCTGGCTGATCGATCTATGCTTCTTCCTCAATCTCTCCATTGAGAAAGGTTGTCTTCACATCCATATGATGTACTCTTCAACCCATATATGTTGTAGGGGAAATAATCATCTCATTTTGTGCCTCTCGATGATCCCATCAACTGTGTGTTTGATCTTATAGATCCATTTGGAAGTCACTACATACTTCCCTTTAGGTCTCAGAACAATATCCTACACATCATTCTTCGTGATGGATTGATACTCCTTCATTATGACATCTCTCCATACTGGATGACTAGTTGCCTACTCATAACAGAAAGGCTCAAAATGAATGATGTGGCTCATAGTTGTGACATAACATGAATATCTCTGAGGTCTCTTGCTCACTCATAAGGTACCATGAGGAGTTGCATGTCCTTCTACCTCCTGTAGAGTCTGATGAGCCCATGCAGGTCTCTTCCAAACTATTTCAATATATCAGGGAACATTAACTAGAGCTATAGGATCAACATGACCAATTTTATCAATAGGATCAACTGTCTCCCTTTGAAAGGTAATGTCATCTTGGACTATATTTTTCATATAGAGGTTTCATCATGAAACCAATGTCTAAGACATACCAAGGTTCCCTCATGGAACCAATGTCTCACAAGAAATATTGAGGTTTCCTTATGAAACCAATGTCTTGGTTCCTTCATCTCATCATTTGAGGCATGTCAGGATGAAGTCTACATTCAACCCTACTATTCCACACAGGACCCTCCGGGGAGAATGTCTCATGATGTTTCCTCAAACATCAACACTCCCTCTAGAGTTGGAGGTGACTCCTCCACTATCTATGCTCCCTCTAACACAGAATGTATCTCTTCCTCATTCTCTGGCGGTAACTCAATCCCTTATCCCTATGGATGTAGTACAACCTCCTCTACTTGGATCTATCACCATAGTTGTGCTACAGTCGGTCTTGACTGGTTGTATCCATGATCACTAGAACTGTTTCTATTATTTGGCATGGCCTCGTCTTGGGAGGTACATTGCTCCTAGAGACTTCCTGTCTCCGAGCATCATGTCTGGAAATGTCTCTCCTTGATATCACGTTGGAAGGTATTTCCCTCCATGTCTACCTCCTTCGATCGTCAATATGGCTCCTTCTCAGAGCTATTACCTATGACCTTCTGAAAACAAGAAAAGAGAACAGAAAAAACCATCTCCTAGAGGAGATCAATTTATCTTGTGCACAACTATATACAATGACCCTCCAAATCATATGTCTTCTACTATGACCAACAAACATCCATCATAAACTCGATGTCATATGGCTACCAACACACATCCATCTGTTAGAAAAATAGGATCACAGAGCAATAAAGTAAAACAAATGCAGAAATAAAACACAAAAGATACACAATACAATAGAGACACATATATACATGGTTGGATACGTCCACCAGAGAAATTTCCATGTCCTTCCTTTATTATTACCCAACAAATGAAGGGATACAACCTACAACACACCTGCTATAAATTCCTCTTCTTTCTCTCACAATATCCTCTCTCAGAACACAATATTCACAATGATACAAAGCCACAATACACTTTCCTCATAAAATATGGTTTCCTTATTGGGAAAAAATCCCTAACATAACTTCTACCGTTAGATCTTCGACCTCATAATGAACGGTCCAGATTGACTACAAAATTACAATATTTTACAAGGAAATTTTTCCCAATATTTCTCTCAAGGGGCGCTGCCCCCTCTAGCGACAGTTGTGGGGGGAAATCCCCCCCACACCCCCCATTAGGGAATGGGGTCCAAGCACGACTGAAATAAACATCTGAATCAGGAAGATAATCAGGCTCCACAACCAACAATCTCCCACTTGGAGACCGATCACAACAACTCCACTACTGTTGTACCTGCTGGATTATGATTGAAATTGGACCTGGAAAATTTCTCATCTTCACCTTCATGCTTGAAGACCAACTGAAACTGAGCATGAACTCATTTTCAACTTGGTTACTCCCTTTGTTAACATGTCTGCAGGATTTTGTCTAGTATGTATCTTTTACAACTTCAAATGTCTATCTTCCAAGACAGATCGTATAAAATGGTACCTGAGATGTATATGCTTAGGATTTGAATGGAAGGATGAGTTCTTTGCAATATGAATGACAATCTCACTGTCAGAGCACACCTTTCTATTCTTCTACTTCTTTCCCAATTTCTCCATAAACCTCTGTAACCAAATCATTTCTTTACTAGCCTCTATAGCAACAACATACTATGATTCTGTTGTTGAAAGTGCAACAACCTTTTGTAGTTTTGAAATCCAACTTACTGATGTTCCACCTATAGTAAAAACATACCCTGTGGTGCTCCTCCTACTATCTTTATCACCTACCATATATGAATCAACATATCCCGTAGAACCGTTTTTGAACCTCCAAAACATAGTGCATGAGTAGAAGTACCTATCAAATACATCAGAATCCACTTTACTACCTACCGATGTTCTTTACCTAGATTGTTCATATACCTGCTCACAACTCCCACTGCATGTGGAATATCTGGTCTTGTGCAAACCATCGCATACATCAAGCTACCAATTGTTGATGAATAAGTAACCTTGGACATGTATTATGTCTCCTCCTGTGTCTTGGGACACATTTCCTTAGTTAATTTGAAATGGATGGATAAAAGTGTACTAACTGGTTTTCCATTCTGCATTCTAAACCTCTCCAACACCTTCTCTATGTACTCACCCTGAGACAATGTCAATTTGCGATTTTTCCCGTCTCTTGTTATTCTCATACCAAGGATTTTCTTTGCAACACCCAAATCCTTCATCACAAATTAATGAGCTAATTTCTTCTTGAGCACATTTATATCATGCATATTAGACCCTGCAACAAGAATGCCATCTACATACAATAGAAATATAATATAACTTCCATTTTCTAACCTTTTAAGATAAATACAGTGATCAAAATGACATCTACTATAACCTTGTTCTGTCATAAACTTGTCAAAATTCAAATACCACTTCCTTGGAGCTTTCTTTAGGCCATACAAGCTCTTATTCAACCTACATACCAAATTTTCCTTTTCTTTGACCTCATACCCATGCAGATGTTGCATATAAATCTCTTCCTCCAAATCCCCTTGGAGAAAAATTGTTTTTACATATAACTGTTCAAGATGCAAATATTCTACTTCCACAAGACTTAAAATAGTCCTAATTGAAGTCATTTTAACAACAATAGAAAATATTTCATCAAACTCTATACCTTTCTTTTGTGTAAACCCCTTTACGACAAGTTTAGCCTTGTACCACTTTTTGCCTCCATGTTCTTCCTTCAACCTCTAAACCTGTTTATTCTGCAATGATCTTTTTCCTGCAGGAAACTGAACCAAGTCCCAAGTCTGGTTATTTACCAAGGAATCCATTTCCTCTTTCATGCCTTGCTCCCACTTCCTTTTAGTGTCTACTTGCATTACCTCTTCATAACTTTCTGGTTCACCATAATTAGTCAACAATAAATAGTACAATGAAGTGGAGTATCGTTCAGGGGGTCTACTTAACCTGGTAGATATTCTAACAACACTTGCAGAAGTTTGAGGTACATGTTGCTCATGTTTTTGTACATTTTGATTTTCTGGTACCTTTGGAATTTCTTTTTCCTGTTTCTTTCCCTGCAACTATTATTTGTACATGACCTTCTCATTGAATGTGACATCTCTACTTCTAATGATTTTGTGATTTGCATAATCCCATAAGCGATAACCAAAATCATTAATACCATATCCAATAAAGGCACACTTCTTGGATTTTGCTTCAAGCTTTGTTCTATTTTCTTTATCAATATGGACAAATACTTCACAACCGAAAGTCTTCAAAAATGAATAGTTTACCTTTTTACCTATCCATGCCTCCTATGGAATGCCACCATCCAAAGAGCTTCAAGGTCCTCTGTGTATTAAGTAAACAAAAATATTTACAACATCTTCCCAAAACTGTAAGGGAAACCCAACATGCAATCTCATACTCGCACGCTCCATGATTGTCCTGTTCATCCTTTCTGACACACTATTTTCTTATGGTGTTTCTGGAACTATTTTATCTCTATGAATCCCATGGTATGAATAGTAATCATCATACTCCATGCTGCAATATTCACATCCATTGTCTAATATGAGACACTTCAACCTTTTTCCTATCTCATTCTCAACCAAATATTTCCACTTCTTAAAAGTATAAAAAACATCAGATTTTTCTTGAATGCAATAAACCCAAATTTTTCTAGTTGCATCATCAATAAATGTAACATAATAACGAGAGCCACCAAGAAATGATACCTGAGATGGTCCCCATACATCTTTATGCACAAGATCTAACCTTTGACTCTTCTTTTCTTTTCTAACTCTGAGAAATATGACTCTCTTATGTTTTCCATAAACACAATGCTCACAGAAATCCAAATCAATTTGTTTAAGATCTAGCATCAAATTCCTTTTGTGAAGTATTTGCATCCCCTTCTCACTCATGTTTCCAAGCCTATGATGCCACAATGTTGTATCCACTCCTGTAGAAGCTAAATATATAGAAGAGTCAATATTACCAGTACATAAATACAATGTACCTACCTTCTCTCCTTTTGATATCATTAGTGATCCTTTGGTGACATTCAACACCTTATCTATTAATATAGATATACAAGCTTCACTTTCCAACTACCTAGTAGAAATTATAATTTTCCTTAGATCTGGAACATGTCTTACATCTTTCAAAAACCATTTTTTTCCCATTATTTATTTATTTATTTGTACCTTTCCCATTCCAACAATTTTACATGGTGCATCATCACCCAAATGAACCTGTCCAAAATCACCTTGAACATAATCTAGAAAATGTTTCTTATGGGTTGTGGCATAAAATGAATCCCCTGAATCTACTACCCATGACTCATAAATATTATCTATAGAAAGAATCAAAGCATCTTATAACACATCATCTATTACATTTGCTTCTTGATTTTTCTCTTGTTGTCCATCTCTTTGTTTCTTTGGAGCTCTGTAGTCTTTCTTCAGATGTCCTTTCTTCCCACAATTCCAATACTCTATCTTTCCCAGTCTAGATTTTGATCTTCCCTTCCTAGAATTCCCATGATTCCCTGAGCCCTTTCATCTATCCTTTTTCCCCCCTGTTCTCCATGTTTAACACATTACCTGATGTGCCACATGTGTTTTTCCGTCGCATTTCCTCACTAAGGATAACACCAACCACATCATCAAATTTTAGAGTGCTTGAACCATAGACAAAGTTACTTACATCCTTGACCAAGCCGTTCCATCTTTTTGGCAATGAGCACAAGATTATAAGAGCCTTGACCTCATCATCAAAGTCCACTTTTATAGAACATAGTTGATTAGTAACCGTATTAATTCATTTAAATGATCTGCAACAGACCCACCTTATGACATCTTCGTATTAAATAATCTCTTCATTAGAAATACCTTATTGGATGTCGAGGGTTTTTCATACAGTTTAGCCAATGCATCCATCATCTCATTCGTTGTCTTTTCTTTCAAAATATTGAAAGCCACTGACGTTGCCAGGCTCAACCGTATCATTCCTAGTGCCTTTCTATCAAGAACCTCCCATTATTCGTCCTTCATGGCCATTGACTTCTTTGATATTCCGCCCAATGGTAGGAATAATTCCACCTGATATAAATAATATTTTATCTGCATCTTCCATAATTGGTAGTTTTGGCCGTTAAATTTCTTGACCCTAAACTTTCCATCTTTTGCCATTGATCCCACTTGAACTAGGAACCCTCTTTTCCTGTGAGGTACCTTTCACTCTTATACCAGTCGTTAGAAAAACAAGATCGCAGAGAAATCAAATAAAACAAATGCAAAAATAAAACACAGAAGATACACAATACAATAAAGACACGAATATACATGGTTAACCTTGTGTGGGATACGTCCACCATAGAAATTGCCAGGTCTTTCCTTTATTATTATCTAGCAAATGAAGGGATACAACCTACAACACACCCATTGTAACTTCCTCTTATTTCTCTCACAGTCTCCTCTCTCAGAATACAATATTCACAATGATACACAACCTCAATACAATTTCCTTATAAAATAGGGTTTCCTTCTTGGGAAAAAAACCCTAACATAACTTCTACCGTTAGATCTACGACCTCATAATGAAAATTCCAAATTGACTACAAAATTACAATATTTTACAAGGAAAATTTTCCCAATATTTCGCTTTGGGGGCATTTCCCCCCCAGACTCCCTTGGCGACAGTTGTGGGGGGGGAAATCCCCGCCACACCCCCCGAAACCCGCCCCCCCGCATTAGGGAATGGGTTCCAAGCATGACTGAAACAAACATTTGAATCAAGAATATAATCAAGCTCCACAACCAACACCATCATATACTTGATGGCATACGRCTAACCATGTTGATTTTCTAGTGTTAAATTAGACAAGCACAATTTTTTGCAAGTGGTAATTACTTCCAATGATATAYGATATTACTTTAGTAAACTCTAGAACATCACTAAGTAACTCGGAAAATTTCATCTTCTTAGAAACTTTGGTCTCTTCCTTAGATCACTTCCCACGTGTGAGAGAGAAAAAATATGTGTGTCTATTGTTTGTGTCTTTCAAGTGTCTTTTTATAGTAATATTAGATTGATCCAAAAAGACACGTCTCTTTGAAAATTAAATTTAAAATTAAATTAAATTTTCTTTCTTATAAATAGTTGGAGAATACCTCYCGTAACTACCCAAAKATTAATTTGGTTATAATCCATCCACATAGTATTTGACTTTGTTAAATTGTTCCTCCATAATTCATGYGATTCTTTGCATAAATATAGGTAGAAGTAAATATGCAATACCTTCCTCATATTTAGGTAATTAGACATTTTTACTAGAAATTACTCCCCACCATAATTTATGGAATTCTATCTATAATTTAGGTAGGAGTAAAAAGTAAATATGTTGTACATAGAGATTGTAACAACCCCATAAATTTAACACTCCCGACATTTTACTCTACTCTCATTTTCCTGGGCCCTCCTGTGAAGGAGTCAAGACTAGTCAATAACTGCTTATTATTGTCATTTACTTATTATATATAGTATTTAATAATCAATAATTATATTATTAATTATTAATCTAAGAGAATGTCTTCCCGATGTTGTCTAAACATCAATAGTTCCTTAGTCACTTTTTTCTTTAATTGACTAAGTTGCTTCTTAATGTTAGAAAAATAGGACTGCAGAGCAATAAATAAAATAAATGCGGAAATAAAACACAGAAGATACACAATACAATAGAGACACAAATATACGTGGTTCACCCAGTGTGGGCTACGTTCACCAGAGAAATTGCCAAGTTCTTCCTTTATTATTATCCAACAAATGAAGGGATACAACCTACAACACACCCACTATAACTTCCTCTTAATTCTCTCACAATCTCCTCAATCAGAATACAATATTCGCAATGATACATAGCTGCAATACATTTCCCTCATAAAAGAGGGTTTCCTTCTAGGGAAGAAAACCCTAACATAACTTCTACTGTCAGATCTGCGACCTTATAATGAATGGTCTAGATTTACAATGAAATTATAATATACATTTACAATGAAATTTTTCCTTCGAGGGCTTCGCGCCCAAACCCCCTCCGAGAACCTGCTTGTCCCCGGACCTCGCAGAGGGGGTAACCCCCCTCTGCACTCCCCCACATGGAGGAGTGTACATTCTTCCATGGTTTAAAGTCTTCATGGGGTATAAACACGACCGAAAACAAAGACCTTTGAATCATGAAGATAATCAAGCTCCACAACCAACAATCTCCCACTTGGAGATTGATCTCAACACCTCCACTATTGTTGTATATTTTGGATGATGAACCTTATTGAACCTGGAAAATTTCTCATTTTCATCTTCATGCTTGAATACCAACTGAAATTGAGCAAGAACTCAATTTCTCGCTGGTTACTCCCTTAGTTAACATGTCTACAGGATTCTGGCTAGTGTGTATCTTTTCCAACTTCAAATGTCCATCTTCCAAGATGGATCGTATGAAATGGTACCTGAGCTGTATATGATTAGTATTCGAATGGAAGGATGATTTCTTTGCAAGATGAATGGCACTCTCACTGTCACAATACAACTTGCTATTCTCCTGCTTCTTTCCCAATTCCTCTATAAACCTCTGTAACCAAATCATCTCTTTACTAGCCTCTGTAGAAACAACATACTTTGCCTCTATTGTTGAAAGTGCAAATTTTTTTTTCACTTTCAAAATCCAACTTACTGTTGTTCCACCTACAGTAAAAACATACCCTATGGTGCTCCTCCTGCTATCTTTATCACCTGCCATATCTGAATCAACACATCCCTATAGAACAATGTCTTAACCTTCAAAACATAATGCATGAGTAGAAGTACCTCTCAAATACCTGAGAATCCACTTTACTGCCTCCCAATGTTCTTTACCTGGATTATTCATATACATGCTCACAACTCCCACTGCATGTGGAATATCTGGTCTTGTGCAAACCATCGCATACATCAAGCTACCAATTGTTGATGAATAAGGGACCCTGGATATGTATTCTATATCCTCCTGTGTCCCGGGACACATTTCTTTAGTCAATTTGAAATGGATGGCCAAAGGTGTACTAACTAGTTTTGCATTCTGCATTCTAAACCTCTCCAACACCTTCTCTATGTACTCACCCCGAGACAACGTCAATTTGCGATTTTCCATGTCTCTTGTTATTCTCATACCAAGGATTTTCTTTGCAACACCCAAATCGTTCATCAAAAATGAATTAGCTAATTTCTTCTTGGGCACATTCATATCTTGCATATTATACCCTACAACAAGCATGTCATCTACAGACAATAGCAAGATAATATAACTTCCATTTTCTAGTTTTTTAAAATAAATACAGTGATCATAATGACATCTACTATAACCACGTTCTGTCATAAACCTGTCAAACTTCAAATACCATTGCCTTGGAGCTTTCTTTAGGCCATACAAGCTCTTCTTCAACCTGCATACAAAATTTTCCTTCCCTTCTACCTCATACCCCTGTGGTTGCTGCATATAAATCTCTTCCTCTAAATCCCCATGGAGAAAAGTTGTTTTTACTTCTAATTTTTCAAGATGCAAATCTTCTACTGCCACAAGACTTAAAACAGTCCTAATTGAAGTCATTTTAACAATGGGAGAGAATATTTCATCAAAATCTATACCTTTCTTTTGTGCAAACCCCTTTACAACAAGTATATCCTTGTAGCACTTTTTGCCTCCATATTCTTCCTTCAACTTGTAAACCCATTTATTCTGTAATTCTATTTTTCCTTCAGGCAACTGAACCAAATCCCAAGTCTGGTTATTTACCAGGGAATCCATTTCCTCTTCCATTCCTTGCTCCCACTTATTTTTGGTGTCTACCTGCATTGCCTCTTCATAACATTCTGATTCACCTGAATTAGTCAACAATAAATAATACAATGAAGGAGAGTATCGTTCAGGGGTATACTTAATCTGGTAGATCTTCTAACAACACTTGCAAGAGATTGAGGTGCATGTTGATCCTATTGTTGTACATTATGATTTTCCGGTACCTTTGGAATTTCTTTTTCAGTGATCTCTACACCTTTTGTCTTCCTCTATCCGCATATCTTGTCATACTAGTTGTACAATTGTCCTTTACTGAGTTTATTTTGATAACTCCATATTCAATTGCAAGTTGATGCCCTAATTTTTGGATCAGAATCAAAGATAACAAATGCTTCTTAAAAGAGGGAACATACCAAACATTTGAGATGATACTTTCCCCAATTCTTGGTAAAAACACCTTAACTAGACCTTTTACTTGTGGTATGTGATTGGTGTCATCTGCTAGAAATACTAAATTCAAATTACAATATTGATAATTCATGAAGAAATATTTTATGTACGTCATATGTTGAGTTGTGCCAATATCCATAATCCATGCATCCTCAAAATTACTTCTGAAATTTTTTGTTTTTTCTATCTGTTGGAGTGTTGTAAAAACATACTCATAGTTTTCATTTTCATTTGTATTTGCATATTGAGCTGAAGAAGATTCTTTCTATTAGGTAAATTCTCATAAGGAGTGCGGCAATTAGAGGCATAATGACCAACCTTATTACAATGAAAATAAGTTACTGTTGTTTTCTTGCCTCTTCCTCTTCCAACAAATTGTGGTTGATGGTCTTCTTCTTTGGAATCTTTCTTTGTCCAGGACATATTACCTTTGCCTCTACCTCTTCTTTGACGCCAACCTCTATTTGAATATTGAAATGTATCATGTTCATTTTTGTTATGTTCATTGCCTTTGGTAGTAGAAGCACCTTTGTCAGTGGAATTTTCACTTGTGCTTGTAATGAAAACATCTTCACCTGATTGATGTTTCTTACCGAAAGTTTTGTCATGCATAGAAAGCAACTCACATAGTTTATCAAAGGTAATATTTTACAACTTATTTATTAACTGCAATGATTCCAGGAAATTCTTATATGTATCTGGAAAACTTGAGATCAATATTGTGAAATCATGCTATCTTCAATCTTAGCAAAACCAACTTTTAAAATTTCTTTCTTAATATTTTTGAGGCGTGAAATATACTCCATGACATCTCCTCCAACAACTAACTTTTGTTGCAATAGAATTAATTGTATATTGACTTGTTTAGCTTGAGTTTTCTTATCAAACAAATCCTTAATAATTTTCTAGAATGACCAGGAATCAATACAGTTTTCAATATGCACAAAACATCATCATAAATTATGCTTTGAATGAGTGCTAATTATTTTTCGTCTTTCAATTCCCATCTGGCTAATGGAACATGAGTTGTTGGCTTAATAGGTTGTTCATTACAAACACCTTCTAAAGTTCATTATAAATAAGTGTGCTTTGAATATGATGACTCCAAGCTTTATAATTCTTTGAGCCTTCTAATTTATCAGAATCATTAAACAAATTAATGATTTTAGACATTGTGAAAAATGAAATGCAACTTGTATCACCAAGATAAATACCTTATAACACCAAATTGTAAACATGCCTTATATCACCAGAAATAACACCTTATAACACCAAAATAAAAGCCTCCTTATAACACAAAAAAGCTAAATATTCATTACACCTTATAACACCAAATGCTCCTTATAACACCGATATATATGCAATAATAATTGAATGTTTAGCAAGATTGTTTATAGGAGATTGTAGTTTAACACCTTATAACGCCTTATATCACCTTGATTGCAATTATAAGCACCTTATACCACTTAAATTGAATTATTTAATGTCTTATATCACTTTATTTTGAGTTAATTAATTGTTGCACCATTAATGAAAGTACCAAAAAAATAAAAATGTACAGGATAGTCCAAACACCAAACAACACTAGACAAACACCATACATCAAGCAATAAAGAGAGTTATTGGGGCTTGGATTTGACCCATTAATAGTCTCGTCCATAAGTATGATTGAGATTTTATTGTGCTTCAATCAACACTTAATAATACAATTACAAAGTGACAAAGTGATTATACTTTCACTTTGCTTTTACAATCTGTAAAGGATCTTTGTTTTCTTTATGTGCAATATTACAATCATACAACATTAAAATTTTAAAAAATACCTTACAAAATGCATGCAGCAACACCCTCGTCTTAGATTAAAACAGGTCTCTCTTCTCTCTTCTTATGTGCAGATAAGAGAATTGATAGCGCCTTCATATTTGAGGTTGTGATAAAAAAATTGATAGCGCCAGATACCATAGGTCTCAAAAATGTCCTTCTCTCCCTTCTATAAATTGCTAACTAAGTCATAGGCCCGAATGAGGTTGATTGCCTTTCATGGAGGTCGCAGGTCAAATGCCTTTCACACCAGGTTGCAGTGATGCCTTTCATACGAAGTCATATACCTTTTATTCGTTGAGTCAAATACATCCAAGTACATATAGGGTTATCACCTTATTACCTTTTAATAATGTAATCATGTATATGTAGCTAACGACATCTGAAAGCTATTCCACTCGGGTCCACATGTTTGAGTCCAACCTTGTATGCTACTATAAAACAAAATGCACTATTTCACCATAAATTGCATTGCATGTTGACACATATGTAAGCATGATATAGTGAAAAATAAACATCAACATTATATGTTTGGAGTGATATAATCAATTAATACATGCATAAAATAGGGATATCTTGGGATTCCTTCTTAATCACTCAATTTGGGATCAATATGGGTGAAATCATTGTTTATTCTACAATGGTTAGGATGATTGGGAGATTACCTCATGTATGAGGCTAAGAGAAAAACTAAACTTCTCAATGTAGTGAAGGACTGCTAATATATATCGATGCCAAAGAGCTAGAAGATCCACACATTGGAGTATTTATACATGGAGTCTCTCTCTACAAGATTCATTACAAACTAGTTATAGAGGTTAGCATTGCAAATGCTAACATTGGTAACACATGTTTGGGTTTGTTTAGCATTGATCTACATTGAAGTTTGATTTGTTATGTGGCAATGAGATACTCTTTGTGCGACATATATTAGTTTTGCACATCTAATGTGAATATTGCACCAATATTTTCTTGCATGTGCCATGAGGTCAATTTTGTAATGTGTGAATTTGCATGGCTTTATTTTGTATATGGCCAAAAGGGTTATTTTATGTTTTGTATGAAATGACATGGACACTCATGAGTCGTATGTATTGTTTAAGTTATGGTACAAATTATTTGTAGTTTTATGTATTGATTTAGATACAATACACATTGTTTTTGTGCGACATATATTAGTTTTGCACATCTAATGTGAATATTGCACCAATATTTTCTTGCATGTGCCATGACGTCAATTTTGTAATGTGTGAATTTGCATAACTCTATTTTGTATATGACCAAAAGGGTTATTTTATGTTTTGTATGACATGAAATGGACACTCATGAGTTGTATGTATTGTTTAAGTTATGGTACAATTTTTTTTATAGTTTTATGTGTTGATTTAGATATGGTACAAATTGTTTTTATATAGAGAGATATATTCTATATTTTGTATGAAATATGGCATGGACACTAATGCAATTGTTGATTAATTGGGTTGGTTTTCATTGATGTCAACCCTTGAAGCAAGTTCGACAGCCCCAACAACACAGTTAAGGGACTTCAATTTGATTGATGTATAATGCTACAAAGATTAATATATTTCTAGGTAAGACTATTCTAGATGGATAGTACATGTCATGCCATTTCCGGTGATATGTGGAATGTCACATAACTCCTCACGGGTAGAGAGTTATGGCCTTGTGAAGTTGGACAACCCTCATGAGTTATCTAGAAAGTCAAAGAAGTCAAATTATTATAGAATCTCCTAGAAGAATTTGACTAGTCAAGAGGGTGAAACTAGGAATAAATCATGGGTTAAGTTGTTGTAATAAGAAAATAAATAAAAATAATTTAGTTGCAATGAGAAGTGGAGAATTTACTATTTGTAGCAAAGTGGCTTAGAAGTGGACAAGTGGTTAGAAGTGGGTTAGCCCTAAAAGAAGGAAATTGGGTTAAGTTGGTTAGAAGGTAACCCCTTGAGGAAGCTACATGGAAGTATAAATAAGAGAGCAAGGCTCTCCTATTAGAACCTATTGAGAACATTGAATATATATTATTGTGTAAGGTTTATTGCAGGTACTCATTGATACATCTGAAGTTACGCAAGTCTGAGGTAGCATGAAGGGTTGACGGTGAAAGTTTTGGAAAAACATAAAATAGTGAAAAAACCCCAGTTTTTGAGGTATACGCGTGCTGCAGTGGAGAAGAGTGCGTACAAACACGGGCTGGTAGTACGACAGGGCATGTACATGAGGGAAAATCCATAAAAACTTGAGAAGAAGAAGATTCCAGGCCTCTAGAGTCTAAAAGCAAGCTACCAGGAAGGTCTACAATGATCAGGTACAACAAATCTATCTATAGGTTCAAAATGTATGTCTTATTTCTATGTGTAGTTGGATTTTGTTGTCTACATGAGAAATGGTTATGGGGGTTTGAGGATTTTCCCTAGAGAAACTATTGGTTGCATGACACTTACTGTATAAGTCAGATCTACAGAAATGCAATGCTGGTATAATTAATATCTATCACTGGTACATCTTGTTAATGTTGAGGCACATCTTGTATTTCTTGGCATATGGTGTTGGCACAAGGGTAGGCCCAGGGTTCAACGCTTCAAAAATGCACCAACAAAACCCTAACTACCGGCACTTTCAACAACACCTGCGAAGCAGATGAAGTCTCACCTGAGGTAGAGGCAGGGGGTTTGTAGGACTCAAGTGTCTACAACCTTGCTGGGACACAAATCTGTGATCACAATACTTAACAAAGCACTTAGCCAATAAAATTCATTAGTATTTAACTCTTATTCACATCGCAGGTTAAAACCCTAATTACAGGTCAGCGTAGTAACAAGCATATTTAACCATTAGCACATAGCATCAGAGTAGATCTAGCATTCATTCATATATAAAGCACTAAGCATCAATGGATCTTATTTGTCATGCATCCAGATCATTATACTAAGAAAGTAAATACATAAAAAACATGATCAACATAGCACAAAGCACATCGACACATGATATACGTGGTTCACCCCAGTGTGGGGCTACGTTCACCAACTCTTCTTCTCTTCTTTATTAGTCTCCTTCAATCTTCTTACATGCACAGAGCCACACAACCAACTCCGCATAGGACATGAGATCTTCACGCAACTCACCAGATCCTCCTTCCCCAAGTTGAATCAAAGTACAAAGCCTTACACATTCTGTCTGCACCAAGCACTTACAAAATGCTTTCAATTAGATTTGCAAGCCTTAACACATCTTCTTGCACATAGTTATCATTAGCACTAATCCATAGGCCTACTAGGTCTACTTCTTACATCACCTAGCTACTTATTTATACATTACAAAAAGGGCCTAAACATGGGTAAGACCCATGGGTCGACATCGCATACCCGTTACATAAACCCTAAAAGCCCAAAAGTCCCAAAAAAAGGGTGAGATCCTGCGATCTCTGCTTCGCCTGGGTTCTCCGTCTTCGACCAGCCTGTCGAAGTCCCAAAAATGGTCAAAC
The DNA here is from genome assembly GCA_009831015.1 of Picea engelmannii. Classification (NCBI taxonomy): domain Eukaryota; kingdom Viridiplantae; phylum Streptophyta; class Pinopsida; order Pinales; family Pinaceae; genus Picea; species Picea engelmannii. The sequence continues at coordinate 48,072 of ML782133.1, read as the reverse complement.
ATGACCAAGGTTCTCCCAAAACTTGGTCGAGGGCCAACAAGCCCCCAAAACTCACCTGTGACTTGTCCCGAGTCACTCTGAATTGGGAAACACTGCTTCAAAGGCATCGAGCTTAGCTTGAGCTGCATCGACTTACTAATTCGCCATGGCCTCCTGCTTAGTGAACTCTTGAATGACTTGCTCAGTGACAGGTCCTTCCAGTCAGGGATTATTTTAAGGATGGAAATTTATTTTAAAATGTAGAAACCTTGGTGAATGTTACTTATCCTTCATATGCAAACTATAAATGTTTCGCGATATTTTTGTAAAAATATTCAAATTTCTAAGGATTTTATATAGTTTTTATAAAAGTTTGGCGATTTTTAAGGTAAAATAATTTTATCCTATAGAATTTGGGCGAATCATTTTTAAAATAACGAATCTCATTTTTGGAAAAAACATGGAAAATTAGCCCATTAGCGAAATTTAGCCCCTAAAATCATCCATGCTTCCAGGTGCTGCTCTACTATGGTGACCACCTGTTCCAACTGTGGCCCTTGTCCCTCGATCTCTTCAAAGAGGGTGCAGGCTTTGTCCTGCACCGACTGGAGACATTGGGTCACCTCCATAACTCGACTCCGGATGGCAGTGACCTTCTGCTAGACTGGGCACTGCTCATGAGACCTTTTCATCTTCTTCACTACTGTAAGCAGCTTCAACTACACTTGTAATGTAGACACCTGCTGCTTCACCTCTTGGAGATGTGCCTCTAATATCCTCAGCTCTGGGTCTTCTGCAAGGTGCTTGTAGGTCTGCGCACTTCGGTCACTGATTTTCTTTCATTTTGCGGCTAACGCCCTGATTCTCTCTACTGCGCTCCTGACAGTTTCTTCCCTTTGATCTCACATTTCCCGTGGAGTGCTCGACACTTCTTGAAATTCTAGTTATGCTAATATTGCTTGAAGTTGTTGAATGGCTTCAACAAGCTTCCCCACTTGGCTCTCAGCTGTCTCTTCTTCCATCTGGGCCAAGCCCGACACAGAGCGAAGTGCTCTATTTACTGCTTCTCTAACCCCAATCTTCTCCACGAGCAATTGGTCTTTTTCTCTCTAGATCTGCTCTTTGTCTTCTTTAAAATTCACTTGGAGGTCATCTTTCTCTTATTGCGCAACCCAAAGTTGCTCTAGGGCTTCCTCCTTTGCTTGCTTCAAGGCCTTTGTGGCCTGCTCCTTTTCTTCCTGTACTCATTGAAGGCGAGCCTCTTTCACATCTGCTAATCTGCGTAGTTGGGCAGGCTCATCCCCCAATTCTATACCTTCTGATGACGACGACATAGTAGACACTGCGCAGATCGAATAAAGAACTTGTTATGCCCCCTTTAGCTTCACCTCGATTCTTTCATACATTGTCTCCTGATTTTCTTTGCTTCACTACAAAATATCCTCCAAAGTATCTGCTACAACTATGATGATGAGGTCAATATCATCCACTATGAGCACATTCTGCGACTAAGGTTTATTGGCTCATGATTTCTTCTGTGTTGAGGGTTTCTTTAGAGAAACCTTCCTTTTCTTTGACATCTCGACCTCTGTAAGGGGATCCTTCGACGGTGTCACTTCACCCTTTTCCTTCTTGTCTTCTTCTCCTTCCTCTTCATGGTTTACTTTGTCACCTCCTCTTCCTCCAGGTGTATCAGGTGCAATTTCCTCCGATGCGTTGTTTATGTCCTGCACTTCTTCCATTTTCTTCTTCCTCTTAGTGTTGCTCGGTCCATCCCACTCCATCTGGGTGACCAAAGGGATTCCGATGATGTCGGGGTCAGAGAGCTCTATCTGCTCGACTGGTACAAGTAATTCGGTCGACCATTCCTTGCTTATATCTTCCATGTCTTCATCATTTAATTTGTAATACGACTGCAACTCCTCCTTGCTTTCATCTCCGCGCGTAGTGATGTATATGAAGTGGCGGTCTACGCAAAACTTTCCTAGTGGCCTATAAGTATGCAAGGTGTTCAGAGTCATTTGGGGGAATGACTCAATGGATCACGTGAGTTGTAGGTAGTAAGTGTGAAACACCACATTTGATTTCTATTGCTTCGCCATGTCGCTTGTATACCACAAGTTGGTGAACCTCGCGACCAATGGTTTTGATGACTCGACTTTATTGAATGTCACTCCCTCTGACATCTCCCAAGTGAAAAATTCTATGAGGATCAATAACCATCTAAAGTGGAACTCATAGCCTTGGTCTGACACTTCACGATAGTCCTTTTCCAACTCATTGACGAGGTATCTCACCTAGTTCATCTGCATCCCTTCAACACACTTCTCTGTGAGGTCAATGACAAACCCCGTGACTTGCGTTGGTCTGTTCTTCTTGATGAGCTTTCCAGTGATCAACTAACAAGATAGGTGCACTGCGCCATCTTGGATGGAGACTACCTTGTAGCCTCGCTTCCCCTTCTCCACATCTCCATACGTTTCCTTTATACATTGTGCCAGGGTGCAATCTGCAGCCTTCCCTGGATAGAACTTCTGAGGGTCCGGTCCCTACATGCTCAATCTAGTGATCATGTGGATCAACGTATCTGGATCCATTGTGGCGTAGTCCCAATGGTCCAATGGCGATATTTCCGGCAATAACTGTGTTTCTAGCTGTTCCAGAGTGTTTTTCTAATGGTCAGGATGCCTCAAACGGTCATATTGCTTCGTCCTAGCAAAGTGCCAGTGTGCATTGTTCTGCTATTCTGACAAGGTTCAAGTTCTACAATATTTCCTTCTGCGAAGTCCTCTCTGGAACCTCTTGCAATTTTTCTAACTTTTCTTTCTTCTTACTGAGCATTATGGCCTTATTTCCTGTGATCTGAGTCTCTGGGTTCCTCTTTCCATTTTTGTTCTTATCTTCTCTTAGCATAGTAACTTTTCACTGTTGAGGGTCTTTCACAGGGTTCGAGGGTAATACTTCTTCTCTTAATATTTATGGGGTACGTGCTCTTCTCTCCTGCATGGATATATTATTTAATCCTTCTTGGTTTCTTTCAACTTCGATAGCTAAGTATCTGGCCCTCAGTTTCTTCGAATTTCCCTCTTGTTATTCTCTTAGTCATTCTATTTTCTTGGCTATGAAGTCCCTTAATTCTTGTTTTTTCTGTTCTATGGCTTCCTCTTCTTCTTTCTTTTGGATCCAATCTTTCTCAATCTAGGTCCTTCCTAACAAAAGTGAAAAAGGAGCATTGTTCTCAACAAACTCAATGACCTCAAATTCTTCTTCAGTCGATGCTCCATGGGATATCATAGGTACATGAGTAAGTCTTCCACATAGGGTTATCATCTTTCCTTTAAAAAATCCTATCCCTCCTAATGAAGGAATCATAACTGTCTTTCCCAAAATTTCCCAAGTGCTTTCTGTCATAATATTCACATGTGTTTCTTCATGCAGAACACAGTCGATGTCGAGTCTCCTATTCTTGTTTCTATGCACTCCTTCTCTTTTAAGATCTCAGGTAAGCCAATGTCTCTGTGATCATTCAAGGTTTCTTTCATCTTCAATAATATAGCCTATGATTCTTTCTGGTTCTCTAGTACATCCTTAGTCTCTTGACCTTCTTTAGAGTTTTCTTGTTCATGTTCATCTTCTCAACTTTATAAATCATTCTAGGGAAATCCAAAACCCCATGACCAACAACTTTACAACAAAGACAAATAGGACCTATACTAGGGCATTCCTTAGCAATATGTCCCGGTCTTCTGTAACTATAACAAAGAGTCAATCCTCTCTTTCTCTTAAATGATCCCCAACCTTTCCTGTACTGCGCACTAGGATCACAGTGATGGACCTGCAATAAATTCTTTCTAGGGTCCTGCATCCACTTGTTAGTCCAAAAATTCTTTCTATGCATAGGAATAACATATCTTTCATGATCTCTATCAAATTTATTCAGATCAAATCTTCTTTCTTCTAGTTGTGCCCTAGTTTTTAGACTAGGATAAAATCAGTCAAACATACCTAGATCCATACTTTCGAAGAAAAAATTTCCACTTATCTTACCTTTATCAGAGCACAAAGATTTAAGATCTTACCTCTTTTCTTCAAATCCAGTTCCCTTCTTAGCAAAGAGCTTCAAAAGTCAAGTATAATACTACGCACTACAACAACAGATCTACGCACATAGCTTTTTATTTTCTTCAGTTCCCAACAATCACAGTTTCAGGTCCCGACAACGGAACCATTTGTTGGCACAGGGGCAGACCCAGGGTTCACTGGTTCAACAACGTACCAACAAAACCCTAACTACTGGCCCTTTCGAAAACACCTGCAAAGTAGATGAAGTCTCACCTGAGGTAGAGGCAGGGGTTGTTGCATGACTCAAGTGTCTACAACCTTGCTAGGACACAGACCTGTGATCACAATACTTAACAGAGCACTTATCCAATAACATTCATTAGTATTTAAATCTTATTCACATCACAGGTTAAAACCCTAATTACAAGTCAGCGCAGTAAAAAGCATATTTAACCATTAGCACATAGCATCAGAGTAGACAAAACATTCATTCATATATAAAGCACTAAGAATCAATGGATCTTATTTGTCATGCATCAGGATCATTATACTAAGCAAGTAAATACATAAACAACATGATCAACATAGCACAAAGCACATTGACAGAGGATATATGTGGTTCACCCCAGTGTGGGGATACGTCCACCAAATCTTCTTCTCTTCTTTATTAGTCTCCTTCAATATTCTTACATGCACAGAGCCACACAACCAACTCCACATAGAACATGAGATCTGCACACTCCTCGCTAGATCCTCCTTCCCCAAGTTGGATCAAAGAAAAAATCCTTACACAGTCTGTCTGCACCAAGCACTTACAAAATGATTGCATTTAGCTCTGCAAGCCTTAAACACATCTTCTTGCACATAGCTATCATTAGCACTAAACCATCAACCTACTAGGTCTACTTCTTACATCATCTGGCTAATTATTTATACATTAAAAAAAGAGCCTAAACATGGATAAGACCCACGGGCCGACATCCCATACCCATTACATAAACCCTAAAATCCCAAAAATCCCGCAAAAAGGGCGAGATCCCACGATCTCTGCTTCGCCTGGGCGCTCTATCTTCGACCAGCCTATCGAAGTCCCAAAAATGGTCAAACACGACCAAGGTTATCCCAAAACTTGGTCGAGGGCCAACATATGGTTAAGGGTTTTTGTGGTACATGGTTGAGAGCTTGTATTTGTGATTCAGTGGTTGATGTATTGAGAGGTTGTATACCAGTAAGGGTCTGATGTCTAGTCCATGAGAGGTTTATTATATGTGTTCATGATTATACACACTTGTATGGCACATGACTAGAGAGATATAGATGCACCTGGTTAAGGGATATGTATGAGGATGTATGCATAGGGAACAACTAATTTTGGACACAGAGTCAGATTGTAGTTTGATGTGACAGAGGCAACAAAGGGTCAGAGTTTTTTAGGAAGGTGAAAACCCTAGTTTTCTGAAGGAATAAACAGGTTGCACAATAGATAGACCATGTAGATACGTAGGCTGCAATACAAATGGGCCTCTTACATATGCTAGATGCAACACAAATAGGTCGCATACCTGTGGGTTTTTGTTGGTACAGGAAGGTTACAGGTACAAGTTGATAACAAGTCTTTGGTATAGGTTGGTTATAGGTTGTTGGCACATATTGGTACATGTTTATAGTGGTACATCTCACAATGACAATGTGGTAGTGGTTTCATCATTTCACTTATATTTCAGGGCGACGGGACAGGGCAAGGATAGATGGTTGTAGTCGGAGAAAATAGGGGGTTGTAGCCTCCTTCTGGTTGTAGCTAGAGAATTGGGGAGTTGGAGCTTCCCTCGGGTTGTAGCCTGAAAATATAGGGGGTCAAAGCCTCCTTATTTTTGCAGCTGGATAAAAAAGGAATTTGGTGCCTCCTGTTATCGCATAGTTCGTAGCTAAGTCAAAAGGCTAGAAGATGGAGGCCAAACTGGCATAACATGAACCTACCCCACCCAATGTCACCACAATGGGGAGGTTCTTTCTATTTAGGGAGGTTAGGCCCATGGGAGACGTCCTCGGTAACCTGGGGTTTTGAAGAGGCAAATGTATAAAGATCAAAGTAAAAGTCCCTCCTCACAGGTTACCACCAAGATTAGATAGTCCGGCTAAACAACCAATAAAGAAGTGTAGCCCCAAATGAGAACACCTGCCTGGAACAAGACAATAGAAAAACGATATATGCAGGCTATAATTCAATGGGTTAGTACTTCATATAACTATCTGATGTCAATAGATTAGAAATTATAACAATATATATCAATGAGATCAGTGTTTATCAATATAGCATTGGAAAAATATCAATTCATCAATAAGTATTGAGATGATGTAGCCAACAATGTATTTAATCAATCCCTTACTCAATAAATGTTTTAAAACACCATCTAATTGCTTATCAATAGAAAGTGTTGCATTAAGATGGAATAACCAAGTGTGACGTCAACCTTATTAGGGTTAGTAGTTAGTTAGGGTTTCAATTTTATAAAAGTTTTAAGAGTTGTTTGACTACTATCACTTCAACATTGGAGACTTGAGATCAGTGCCTAAGGGTAAATGGAGTCAATTTAAGAGAGGGAACAAAGGTTGAAGGGAATAGGATAAGGACTAGAGGGAAGGGTTCTGAAGTGCTACAATGGCAGAGCCCCGGAATCAAAACCCTAGGGGAAAGAGGCTCACTTCGGTGTTGCTTAAGCAAGGCCTCGTGCTCTTTCCTCCTTCCTTAGGTTAAACTAGACAAAATGGCTAGCATAAAAGATAAGCCAAGAAAATCCCTATCACCAAACCCTAGAAGCAGGATGACCCTAGGTGTAGATAACCTAGGCCTGGGACGTCTCCTCCTTCTTAACTCTTAAAATCACAGCTAGCACAAGGGAAGAAGTAAAAAGAGTGTAGCAATGGCTAGGCTCTTCCTTCCTTATTCAATGGCTAAAAATTTCTCTTTTAGGGGACATGAGACAACAACCTACTTGTGTGTTTGTCCCCTAGGGTTTTAAAATCAGCAAATTTATAATAAATGAAAGAATATAAGCCTACAACCATTCAATTAACAAGTTTTGCAGAAAAAAAAAACACTTACATATCATGAAGAAATCACATTGCAAACCCTAGTTGTAAACCTTCCTTCAAGAGAAATGCCAAAAATGACAAGAAAATCCTTCCTTCAACAAGTGCACCTCACTTAAAAGATCAAATACCCAATAAGGGCACAAAAATTAGATCTCACTATGAGAGTGAGTTATGTGTTTTGTCAAAATGAGGATAAATCTCCTCAATATATACTGCATCATGACCTTTAATTAATTTAGGTCATTAAAAATAGCCGACAAGGCTACAAACCAAAATCATATTGTTTTTACATTAAATTGTCAAATCAAAACCCTAACTGAGCATAAACAAGACGTCAAGCCCTACTGAGGGAGATGTTATCCCTTTTTAAGGCAAATGCAACACAAAATGATAAAACATTGGCCCTCTTTAGGCCTCCCAATCATGCCACACGTGGCAACTACCCTATCAAACTGTCACACGCTCAAGGTGACGTCAATGGCTCTTAAGTGACGTCCTGGGCCATCCAAGGGAAATGTTCCACTGGAAGTGGGTCAACCCCCCTAGGCTGGGCTCAGCCAAAGTGCCCCTGATGGAACGCCCTCTTATTCTCCGGTGCAAGGCCTCGATCAAACACTATCTTGTCTCTTCCCATGATGGGGTCCCAACAACCATATGATGGGCTCTTCAGCCCCAGGGAGGTCTGAACTAATCATCTCCCCATGTGTACCGATCCACATGGTACTTGTCCGTCGGGCATGGTCGTGCACATCAAATTTTTTTCCCTCCATGGGCTCATTAGTCACAGGGATCATAGCAATGTCAATCAGATTTCATCATCAATTTTATCAAACATATGCATAAAATCCCTGATATATTATTCAATAGATCAAAGACTCTACAAAGACCTACAATACAAGGTTGAGAAAAAGGACAAGATACCCTATTGGGCTAGTATCCATAAGGAAAGGAAAGTTTCCAGGGGGTTTCTTCCAAGCCATGTAACGAGGTGAAGTGGTTTTAAGGGATGTACAGACATACAGGTAGAGTGAGAGTCAGGGATGCATGATATTACCTATGGGTGCCTTTGTAGAAGGCGAGTCATACCCATCATGGGTGCAAATTTTTCCAAGCCCCTTTTGCCTTTATTATTTTCTTTTCTTTATTTTCTTTTTCTTTTTATCTCAAGGACTAACTAGAGGACACTGCCTTGGCATGGTGACTAGAGCTGACAATGTTAGCCACAAGTACTTTCACAGCGGTGATAAGGCTGGTTCGTGATGAGACCCCCTTTCCCTTGGCCATGCAACCAAAGGTCACTATCCTGGCGTGGTAACCAGATGGTGGCAATGTCATGCTGTTAGGTACCCATGAACATAATAGGTTGGCTCGTGATGAGACCCCCTATCCTCTTGATTAGGTCTTGTTTGTTATTTTTTTAGGTCCCTCTTGTGTCTTGCTGAGAGGATTTTTATTGCCTTCTCAGGGATCCCTAGGAGAAGGCATCTCAAGGTTTCATTTTCGGCTTTTATCTTTTACCAGTTGCTTTTACCTTCTGGGCCTTTAGCCCCTTCTTCCCATGAGATGAGGTGCAACCCTAAAAACAGATCATCCTAATGCCCAGACAAGGGGAATGGGATAGATGAGCGGGAGACAAGATGGAAAAGTGATGGTATGATGGGAGCGAACAATGGCTCTTCAAAAAACCCCCAGTGGCAAACCAAAACCTATGGGTACAGACTTGCTAGGGCACCCAGTCAATCTCCCCAAGCATGGTCAAGTGGGTCAATGTAAGATCCAAGCAGTCATCAAAAATAAAAGGAATTAGATGCATACATTTAAAGGTTATAATGATCAGAAGTGACACATACCATGATACCTGGACCAATTACCTCATGGAGCAAGAGCCTTCTCCGACACAAGACCAAGCCGATGGTGATGGATGTTGTTGTTGCTGAAAAGATGAATTTAACGAAAGAAGAAAACGATGGGCCCTCCAGGGCCATGCTCAGGTCAATCCTGCTCTCGGTACTCCATGTCTAGGACATGTGGGCCTCGAGACATGATCTCCTAGTTATCCCTAGAAATCGGGGATAACACTTCCAATGAATGTAATTCTTAAATACATATAACAAAATGTATTTTGTGGTTTTCTTCTGTATTGGGTTTCCATGTAAAAATACTAGTGTACTGTGTATGTTTATGATTGTTCATTGTTTGTGGTTTATTTACTCTACACTTATTGGATGGTAATTTTATATTGATCAGAAAGGTAAAGAACACTTACATACTGTGGTTAAAAGGATTAAAAATCTCTATTTCTGATTCAACCCCCCCTTCTCAGTAATCCAACAATTGGTATCAGAGCGGGTTCCTTTAGAAATCAGTTTAACCATTTAAATGTAGATCATGGAGAGCAACAATATGTATAAAAATGGAATACCACACTTTGATGGACATAACTATGCATTTTGGAGAAGAAGGATGAAAACATATGTACAAGCACATGGATTTGAGGTTTGAAAATCAATTTTAGATGGATATAAAGAACCAACAATTCCGCCAAAAGATGACAATAGAAGGAAACTCGGTCTAAATAATTCAAAATCCAAAAATGCACTTTTGAATGGTCTTGGTGATTCAGTATATGAAAAATTTATGCATTGCACCTTCACAAAAGAGATTTGGGACAAACTTCAGAATATTTATGAAGGAGATGCAAAAGTCAAGGCAACAAAGCTTCAAACTTATAAAGGTCAATTTGAACATCCGAAGATGAAGGAAGATGAGAATATTGCAACTTACTTCTTACGAGTTGATGAAACAGTGAATGTAATCAGAGGATTGGGAGAAGAAGTTGATGAATCTATAATTGTTCAAAAGGTACTAAGATCTCTTCCAGAGAGATTTGATCCTAAGATCTCAGCACTAGAAGAAAAAACATATTTGGATTCAATAAGAATGGATGAACTACATGGAATTTTCACATCTTATGAAATGAGAATTGAACAGGAGAATCCAGGTATAAAAAAAGCATCGTTCAAAGCATCCAAGAAGTCAAAGAAAAAAGACAAGCAAAATGAAAAATAAGATAACAACAATAGTGACATCTCAGAAGACGATGAAGAAGTATCCAACTTCGTTAGAACACTGAAAAAGGGAACCAACGACAAATATAGAGGTAAGCTTTCATTGATTTGTTTTAATTGTGATGGTATTGGTCATTTTGCTAACAAATGTCCTCATAAGAAAAAAGAAAATAAATGAAGAAGATGATTCAAATAGAAAACAAACATATAAAGGCAAAAGAACCAAAAACAAAGTCTTCAAGAAAAGTTCTTGCACCAAAGAAGACAACTCCTCATTAGACGAAGATGAAGTCAATGAAAGTGAGACATAAAGAGTTCTATTCATCGAAGTAGAAGACTCTCATAAATAAGACAAAAAAGAAGAATATGAAGAGGCAAAAGTTGACTAAAGAGATGAATTGTTGAGTGCCATATATGTTATAAAAATGGAAAAGAAGAAAAACAAATCACTACAGGAAGAACTAAAAAGAAAAGAAGAAAAACAAAATTCCAAATCTGAAGAATTGGAGCAGATGATCTCTAATTTAAAAATTCAAGTTGAAGAAGACAAAATAATCGAAGAAGCACTTAAAGAACAGTTGGAAGAAAATGACATGATCATTGGAAATTTGGAAGTAGATATTGTCATATTGAGAAAATACCTCCAACAAAAAAACATGAAGAATAACTCAAAGGTTTTGGATAACATTATCAACAGTCATAGGCCACATCATGAAAAGTCCATGCTAGGATACAATCAGGCAGAAAGAGGCTCAAGCTCCAAAAATATAGATCAAGAAACACAACCAAGAAGCTATGCAGGGACAATAAAAGGAGACAAGAAGTTTTACAAGGAAGATCGCAGGGACACTCCTACACCTAGAAGGTTCAAATTTCAGAATTAGCGACAATCAGAAACAAGGAGGCCTTAGGAAGAAGAATGATTCATAAGATTAACTTCTTTAAGAAGATCTTCAACTCTCCGGTATCAAACTATCTTTTTTGTTTTATGTTATGCATGAAATAATTTTGGACATAAAGCAATAAATTGCATAGCTAATAGCAAGAACACAAACAACTTTGAAAGTCATGCACAAAATGGTTATCCAAGAAGGCCTAGTGAAACACATAGAATAAGCTACAACATGTTTGAATCATTGAGCACTGAAGTGGAATGCTACAAGTGAAAAAACTTTGGACACATGGCCAAATATTGTAGAATGACAACCCCTCCTAGAGAATCACAACAAAATAACAACAATTATAGACATGAACCTCAACAAAGAATATGTATAAGAAAGCATAATCAATATAATAACGAAGAATGCACACTCACTCTACAATCTAAACACAAGAAACGTGGTTGGTATGTTGATAGTGTTGGCATGTTTTATAGACAGAGTATTCTTGTCATTGATGGAAAGATCAGAGTGTGCATCGATGGAAAAACAGGAACAAAGTAAGCTCAAGAGAGATGGCATACTCAGGATCTCAGGAGGATAAAAGGTCAATGCCTTTGACACTTTGAAATTCTTCTAAGTAAGGAATATGCGTGAGCGTGGGCGGAGAAGAAACATTGATCATCAGATCCAGGAGAACCTAAACGTTCGTTAAAGTGCTAGGAGAAGCGGGCCCTCAAAATCTTGAAACAGGCAAGATCAGAAGTGTTGGTCCGACTTCACTTCAGAGTTTCAAATATCGGGAAATTGAGTGGTGAGACCCTTCAACACAGGAGTTCCAGAATCCATAAATCCCAAAAATAGGCACTTAAACAAAGATTTTCGAGTACCGGGAGTTGGAAGAGTCAAGACTCTTCATCGTTAGGAAACCCGGAGCCGCGAAAAACCGAAATGAGAAATCGCGAAATGACAAAGACTCTCTACTGGGATTTCGGATACCGGGAGATGGAGAGGTCAAGAACTCTCAACATCAGGAGTCCCGAAGTGTCGAAATGCGAAATCCCAAAAACCTGAAACAGGCGCATGACTCGAAGTAATGGATACCGGGATTTCAGATATCGGGAGATGGAGAGGTCAAGAACTCTCAACATCAGGAGTCCCGAAGTGCCGAAATGTGAAATCCCGAAAACCCGAAACAGGCGCATCACTCGAAGTAATGGATACCAGGTTTTCAGATACCGAGAGATGGAGAAGTCAGAGACTCTCAACATCAGGAGTCCCGAAGTGCCGAAAAGCGAAACGCTGAAATTTCAAAAGCAGACACATCATATCGGGATTTTGGTTACCGGGAGATGGAGGAGTCATATACTCTCATCATAAGGAGTCCCAAAGTGTCGAAATGTGAAATTTTGAAACAGACACGTCAGCAAACCACGTCAGCTAAGGACACGTGGCACAATTAGGCAATGACAAGTGTCAAGTTGATTCAACATTTCAGGCACATGTAAGTCACGAATCAAAGTGACATGTGGCAGTTATTCGACACGTGTCAATCCATGTATAATGTTAGCAGGTCCACATCACATCGAAACTTTCTATTTCGGGGTTCTACATAGCAATTAAAATCTCCACCATCACGATGTCCCAAACTCCGAAATGCCGAAAGGGACCATTGTGAGTCTCGATGACTCGAAAAGGAAAAACGCCGAAATCGCGAAATGTGAAACCACGATCTAATATGAATCGTTGATCAAAAGGAGATTGTAGACCATTGATCCGACTCCCTTTCGTGGTTTCGGTTACTGGGAGATGGAGGGGTCAAGGCTGAAGACCCTTCATCATAGGAATGCTGAATTTCCGAAAAGCCAAAATGCGAAACACGGTTAGGCTCAACAAGGTCACAACCCTTGGTCACATCGACAGAAGCTGGGGGAAGGAGTTAAGCTCCTTTTTGGAGTTTTGGGAGTCGGGAAATGGAGAGTACTAAATTCCTCCACCACGGGGATCCCGAAATGCCGAAGTGCGAAATGGCGAAATAAACGCAAGATTCTATGAATTCAATCCAATGGTGTAGGTGAAGTTGAATAAGATCGCAGGGCTACTGTTGCGCTTCTTAGTGTAACAACTAGAAAACAAATGATGGTCTCTGTCAGAGGACTCGAAGAGGCCTCAATGTGATCGCCAGAGAAGATGAAGAGTCTCAAGGCATCTTCCAGTGGAATGAGGACTATTGATACAGGCGATTGACAGATGGAAGTGGAATGAAGTCTGTAGCTGAAAACAGAAAGGATAAGCTCGTCTAAGACAGAGAAGACAATGAGTCTCAAATGCCAGAGAAGTTGAGAAATCTAGACAGAACACCCAGTGATGATGAATGCGTGAATTAAATCGCTAGAGAAGCTGAGAAGTCGTAATGATGATCAGACAGAGCACTCATTGTGAAGACATGCAGAAGCATTGCACATAGCGCATGCAGAAGGTACATAGACTATAAGAATGGAGAACAAAGAAGAGATGGGTGTTGTTGATGTTGGGTGTGATTGAGGTGTGAGGAAGGAGGCAGAGTGTAGTAGCAGTAATGCACAGAAGAGGAATGATGCATTGAAGAGACATGGCGCAGAGAGCATAAAAGGCAGAAGAACATAAAGTGCAAGGGGTGTGCAGAAGACACTAATGCAGACAGAGCAAAGCAGTGTAACATAACAACGACAAGGCTGGTAAGCCATAGAAGAACTTTATCTCGCTGTAATAAATGTTAGTAACAAAGAATTTATATTTCAGGGTGGCTGGGAGGTGCTTGGGAGGACCGGTGTCCTCAGAGGTTCAAGTGAGTGCTTGAACACAGGGAGTTGATGTTTCCTTATAGTTGGTTCTAGAGAAACCAGGGAGTTGGTGCTTCCTTCTAGTTGGTGCTAGAGAAAACAGAGAGTTGGTGCTCTCAGCAAGTTGTAGCTTGCAAAAACAGAGGTTGTATCCTGACAATGAGTAGGTGCTCATATGTGTGATAATGTAAAGAATGTAAATATTACTTATCATATAAAGAAGAAGAGGTTTTTACCCTATATGGGTTTTCTCAAGAAAATATGTCTCTATGTATCTCATATGTGTGACTGATGTTGAATATGCTATTGCTTATTGCCCTGCATCATTGTGATTGTCATTGAGTGCTTTGTAAAGAATTAAAAATAAGTATAATTGTTCAAGCTCTATAAACAACTGATTCACCCCACCCCTCTCAGTTGTCCAACATATAGTGGCTACTCAAAGCACATGACAGGTGACGAAGACAAGTTTCTAACATTGAGAAAGGAAAGAGATGGATCAATCTCCTTTGGAAACGATGGCTTACCTA
>ML782133.1:0-21699 GCA_009831015.1 Picea engelmannii | reverse complement strand
TTTTAGTGATCTTTGCTAATGCACTTTGGAATTGAATCTTTGAATATATAAATAAAAGTTTGAGAAGTCTAATGCTTGCGAAACACTATGACGTAGTTGAATGTGAAAAACTAATGGGGAATGCATGTTTCTCAATAGGATTTGTTAATTATTCACAAGTTGTTTGGAATTTTGTGTTTCAATGTCTTGAAGAGAAACTAATTATATATGAAATACAATTAAATTAAATTAAGAATCTAAATACTTACTTTTGAATTTTGAATTTGATTGAAGATAAAAGTATATATTCTTATAATGATTATGTGTGTGTGGTTATTATGTTAAGATTAAGATTTAGGGTATTACAAATGTAAGTTCAAATTGTTTGAAGTGTTTATTTATAAAAGCTATATTTTACCATTAGACTCAGATCACCATGTGAAAAAGATGGTAATGGATTTTGCAAATCTTATCAAAATTTAAGAAACATGGTCCACTAAGACATTTTAGAAGAGATAAAAAGTAAAGGTTATAGAAGATAATATAAAAGAAAGATATGTTGGTCTAGTTATATAGAAGGTATATATAATATTCTTTGGATAGCTAGGTTGTTATTGTTTTTTTGTCACTTTGTGACTTCACCAGGGGCCTCTTTTTTAGCCTTTAACCTTCAACCTTCCTTCCTTAAACCCCCTACTGAGCCAAATAGGCCTTTACCCTTTGAACCCATTTATTAGCCCCTTTTGTCTTGAAACTTTAACCTATCACCTTTTGCCTTACCCCTTCACCCCTAACTTTCAACAAAAGCTTCATCAACAACCATGCCAAATCCAACAGATGCCTACAACCTGTATCATTTAGCCTTTTTTCCTTTAACTGAGAGAAAGGGAGGAAGGCGAAGTACCAATACAAGGTTTGGAAGAATAAAAATGAAATGGATTAATAATTACTTTAAAATATTACTAAGAAATAAAAATGGTACAAATAATGACACAACAAAAAATATATCTATTTTTTTTTTAAATGAAAAATAAATAAATATAAATAATTATTGATTTCAAATAAAATATAAAAATAAACTTATTTTTTTCAAAAATATAAACAAACTTAAACAAAAATTTAATCTTTTGACCAAAAAAATATTAATGTTTTTTCTACATGTTAAAATTTTAATTAGAAGAACCCCCGTGTGTGATGTCAGGGAGTTGTCAAGGTCATTATGTACCACCATTTGTTTCCCATAATGACTACTGCATGGTGGTAACTGGTGGCATGGGATAGGTAGCCTATGCATTTAGGGGAGGGCATATGACCCATCAATGGGTCACTTCAAACATTCTCGGGCAAAGGGAAGGCAAGCCAAGGAGTCTGACACTTCTAGAACCATACAAGAGATTGACATTCTTACATCCTGCAATGAGGAAGCTTGTATGAAAGAGGGGGTGGTTATTTACCTTGAGAATAATGGAGGGATGGTTGATTCTAACACGACTTCCTCTCATGATAGCTCACTCTAGCCATATAATGGTCTCTACAGTGATGCCCAAGCCACATAATAGGGAAATAGGGCCAAAGGAAGTGAAACAAGAGACCATGGAGTATATGGTTGCAATCATGATCTATGAAGCATAATAGAGTTAGCTAGAGGGATGTAATTAGGCCTATAATAGGGAGGAAGAAGCTGATGCATTGAAGGATAACTAGAGGGTTTTGTTGGCTCACAAAAGTCACCCCCCAACTTGCCATCCATAGAAAGTCACTTACTTGTTCATCTATGACGACAAGGAAGTAGACCAAGGCACATAAAATAATAAGGGTTTTGATGGAAAACACAAAGTTGCCACTTTCTAGTGATTGTGAAGTTGGAAGAAAAGTAAGAGTCAAGAGAGGAGCTATTAGAAGCTCCAAAATTGATCAGGAGTTAGTCGCCACTATCCTTGATGCAAACTTCTCTAAAAGTTAGAACACTAGATATTATTTGATTTTGTATTTGTATCGTTATAATAAGGAACTCATTATTTATCATATAGATTTTGTTGATGAAGGTAACACTCAAACATGGCAAACAATAAAGGAGAATCTATCGCACAAAATAACAAATACCGGTTTTAGTTGCAAGCCCTTAAGGGATTATACATGGCTTCAGAAGAGGGAGGAGAGCAACCCTTGGGGATACCCACAACATCCTATCTCACTAGAAAAGGTAGACTACACTACAAAGGCTCGAGTCCAACTTCACTTCTACCTCTCTATTGTCTATGTTTTTTTGTAGTTCTCCTATAAGCAATTGGTCAAGTTCTTTTCCAATTACTCTTTTGTATGTGATAGATGTTAAAGGCCATATATTGAGGCATGCTATACTTTGTTATTATAGCTTCCATTTCCATTTCAAAGACTAGAGTTGATAGCATGCAAACCATTTTTAATTTTATTTTTGAAAAAACATAAGTCTAGAGCGGGTTAGGAAAAAACATGGATTTCAAGGTGACACATCCCTTAGAACCTAATGCTGAATAGGTAAGTAATTTCTGACCAAATGTAATATAAAGGAAGTTCCATACTATTTAGAAAGAAAAAAAAAATTAATGAGAAGAAAATTCATTTAACATTACAAACATGTTTTTTTTTATAGTTTGAAAAAAAACATCTTTTAATTTTTTATTTTTCCATTAAAAACCAATGAATGACTAATTTATTTCTTTCATTTAAATTGAATCATAAAAAAGCTATTAGTTTGTAGTAAAAAAAAAGAAGAAATTAAATATGGCTTTTTTTATTTATTTTATTAAAAATTAATGAATTAATAATCTCTTTCTTTTATTTAAATTGAATCATAAAAAAGTTATTACTATGAAAAAAAATTAAATATGAAATATTTTAAAAATATTATAATTACAAAAATTTAATTATACGAAATGTTATTAACATTTTGTTTATTCATGATTTAAAAAAAAAAAAAAAAACACATTAATTTTAACAATTATTATTGTAAAAATAATATTGATTAATTTTAATTTTATGTTTGAAGAAAAAATTATGTAAGAAAATATATTTTATATTTTAAATATAGAAACTAACTATGATTAAACATTTTAATGATTAAACATTTTAATGTTAAATTTAATAGCCTTTTCCTTTTTACAAAAATACTACATTTCTTTTTTATATGTAACATTTTGTTTTTTGTATTAGATGTTAAAGGTAAGTGTTTCAAAGTTTTGCATATATATATATATATATATATATATATATATATATATATATATATATATATATATATATATTTCAATTTTTTCTAAAATGTTATGAATTCCTTTTTATATTATTAATCGAGTATATGTTATATTTGATTACATTCTTTTGTCTTTGTTTGTTAGACATGTCTTTTATGAAGTTTGAATATGAGATGACAAGTAAATTTGATAAAAAAAATAATTATTTCTATTGATTATATAATTATATTTTTTTATTAAGAACAAAATTAGTTAACTTTACTATTACCTTATGCTTCATTATTCACATTTTACAGTTATTTTTTTTTTAAGAAACATTCATTTATATTTTTTTAAAATAATAATATTATCTGTATTACAATTAAATACAAAAAACCATAAATATCACAATTAAATAAAAATATATATTATTTATAAGACAATTAAATAAAAATATATATTATTTATAAGACAATTAAATAAAAAAAACATACAGATACTAAAATACAAAAAACTATATATACCTTAATTAAAATACAAAAAACCATAAAAATATTCTATCTTCCATGAGGGTCTTAAACAGTGCGGCATATCTACTTATACACTAAAACCCAATTTTTCTTACCTAACATTTTGCAACTATACGCTTAAGAAACTGTCCAATAAATAAATATAAAAAAAAATCTCAAGAGGTACACTAGCAATAGTGTTCCATATAAATGGAAGACCTTGGGTATTTTGCATCTTTTCCATTAGGGTTCTAATCTTGGGTTGAGTGGAGGGATCATCCTTGGAACAAGAAAATTGATGAGGGAGGAAAGCCTCTAACTCTGTGCCACTTTTGCTTTAGTTTTCAATATTAGAAGATATTGAATATACATGTGAAGATTTGCATTTCCATAAGAATGTTTTGTTATCCTTCCATAATGTTTTTGTTATCCTTCCATGGTCAAAGAGATGAAGGTGACCCTATTTCCATTATAAACAATGAGACAATTTCTCTCAGAATTTTTTTTGTTTTAACGATAATGTAATTCATTGTTGTCAACTTTCATATAAGATATTTTCTATAAAATATTTGTCCTTATTAAAGTTGGAATCTGAAAAGCATTTCATCCATTCAAAATGACGGTTTCAACAAGGTAACTATAAGAACCTAATTTGAGGTGGCATTGACAATGACACGATGGAGGGTGTGTTGGGCATACTTGACAAGTTGCATGGCAAGTCCATATGCTTTGGTAGCTTTGGTCACTGACTTGTGGTGATTCATGAGACGTTAGGACAGTGTACTAGCATGCAGGCTAGGAAAATCATGGATGTCTTGTTGAGTAGGACAGACAACCAACGAGGTGTTGCATAGCAGGCTTTGATGGAGGATGACACGTCTTGGAAATGCGATAGATTTTGTGCATTATTTGTGGCAAGACAACAATGTTGATAAGTGCATCGAAGATATGTGAACATCTGATGAAGGAGGGACATGATTTTCATTGACTATCGCATGTCGGCTTAGATGGATGATAGCATGGTCTCACGTTGGGTAGTTTGTTGTTTAAGTATGCTTGGCTTGGGGGAGGCCATGGTAGGTTGCATATGGTTGGGTGATGATGTTGCAGCATCACCTATGGTGAAACGAGCACTTACACATTCTGCACATTTGAAGGTTCCTAGCTTGCGTTCACTCAAGACATATGGTTAAGTGTATTTTGGGTGATACAAGCAGTTGATGGTCATACCCAAATAACAAGGTCATGTTAATGCCCCACACCGCCTAAGCTTCCTGAGTGTTATGGAATACTCAAGCGGAATGAAAAGTATAACCTTGTAACAAATGTTATCAGAGCCAAGTTTGAATGTGGAAATTGCGGAAGTGTCTTTTCACCACCAACACCCCTTTCATCAGAGGAACCGATGAAGCCATGTTGACGAGGACGCCAACAATTCAAGTGGGGGAGAATGTAAGAACCTGACTTGAAGTGTCTTTGGCAATGGCATGATGGAGGGCATGTCAGGCTTACTTGACAAGTTCCACAACGGGTCCATATGCCTTGGTAGCCTTGGTGACCAACTCATGTTGATTCATGAGATGGTTAGGATGGTGTACTAGCATGTAGGCTAGGAGGACCAAGGATGTATTGTTGAGTATGAAAAATGACCAACAAGGTGCTGCATAGTGTGCTTTAATGGAGGATGTTGTGACTTGGCAATGTGATAGATTGTGTGTTAGCTATAGAAATACAACAATGTTGATAGGTGCATTGAAGATATGTGAATGCCTGACGGAGGAGGGACATGATCTTCGTTGACTATCACATGTCGACTTAGATGTATGACATCATGGTCTCGCGTTGGGTGATTGGTTGTTCAAGTATGCTTGGCTAAGGGGAGATGACAATTGGTTACCTATGGTTGGATGGTGATGATGTAGTATCACCTACAATGAAATGAACACTCTATCATTGTGCACGGTTAAAGGTGTTTGACTTGGATTCAATTAAGACATATTGGTGAAATGTATTCCAAGTGATACAAATAATTGACGATCATGCCCAACTAACAAAATCACTTTGATAATACATGATGAATAAGCTTCTTAAATAATATGAAACACTCAAACAAAATAAAAAATATAAATTGTAACAATAACCAAATATTTATAATATATATATATATATATATATATATATATATATATATATAATAAATGATACTTAAAAATATTATACAAAATACAGTAATAATCCCATTGGTTCATATGATGATGTTGGCATACTAGATTCCCACCCAATGATACGGACTGGATTTGGACAAAATACATTCCCATTAGTGTAAGGCTTTTCCATGTGGACAAATCCTCATATTGAATCTGTCCCCCGCTTTTGTCGGTGTTTCTCATGCTTTAGAAGTCAAAGACTGCAAACATAAGTAAATCTCGTAATCATATAACCTTGTGAATAAATAACAACAAAAGACAAGTACCTAGATATATAATATGGTAGCAATTGTTCATGGTGAAAATGCATGCATATCATGTGTTTTGATTTGTAAAGTCGAAAGGAATCTCTCAGCATTCCGATAAGCTACTTGATGCAGGTTTACAAGCTTTAAATTCAGAAGACGTTTAAAAGTCGAGTTTTATCTAAAATTTGGTTAGAAATTTAGAAAATTGTAGATTTTACTGATCAAGATAACATATTTTGGGTGTATTGGGATTTGTGAAGGTGCTGAATTTATTTATACATTCAAAAACACTATTTAAACAATATAAAATTGTAATTTAGCCAACAATTATGTTATCAAATTTCAATGATAATTACAGAAAAATAAAAAATTTAGAATATTTAGACTACTCTAATACAAAATGTGGGTCACCTTGGTATTTCAACCATATAAGAGAAAGTTGATTTTTCTAACCTCCCAACATCAGCAAAACATTAAAAGCATGGCCAAATTATGTGCTTGACTTTTGAATTTTGCAATTGGGATTATCAGGCTGGTAATTTTTTTAACAATTATTTTCCTGTAAGGTTTTGTTCTATGTAAGGTTTGTATTAAATATGTAAAATATTTATGTAAACACTAGGCATGTTTATCCCGTAAGTGTCATTTCTACTGTGAATGGTCAACGCTGTGGAAAGAAGATTCTAATGGCAAGCTCCAAGCTCCACCTTATCGGTAGACCATGTTTAATTGGACAATACCACTACATTGCTTCACTTCCAGGCTGTTTATCAGCAGAATAGCACTAAATTACTTCAAGGCTGTGGACCAAAACAGTTTCTACTTTGTGGTCAAATGTAAAAGGTATATTGTCACGTTCCAATAACGCCTTTATTAGCTCAGAGGGTATTTCTGAGTATAACTTTGAACTTGGGGCCAGTTGAAGTAAACCTCTACTAAGTTATGGCAGGACCACAACCCAATTAGAGAATGGTCCAATTTCCAATATGTTTCACAACTGGCGAAAGTATTCAGAAAGGAATATGTGGTGTGCCTTGACTCAGACCTTCTGCCATTGGCAACATGGATCCTGTACGTCGATATTTCTCCAAAACAACAAACACAGCCTGCAAAACATGAGTTGGCATGAAAGAACTCTAACTTTTGTTCCAGAGATGTAAATGCAAATGTCATCGTTAAAGCTAGGTAGGTAGGAATATAGGACAGTTTCTATATAAAAAAATTATAATTGAGCACATATTTTCCTGCCCAAGTTTGGTCAAGTGAAATTTTCAATTACAGTGAGGAAGGCTTACCTGTACAAAGTACTGGGCTGCACATTTTTCTCTACTATGATCAGAGCCTTGCTGTCTCTGTCTCTATCTAAATCAATATCTGCCATACTATTGGTGGGGATCAGTACTTGGTTAAGAAAACGACTTCAGATGTCGGTGCAGAAGAGACTATATCAGGAGGCGAGCAGACAGTAAATTATTCACTTTTCAGATAGTTTATTAGAATTTCTCATTACATCCAATACTAACATGTTTTGCCCAGGACATACAGTATAATATGCAGTTTCCCATGTCAAATTTGGATCTAATTAATTGCTAGACCTAATAATTTGCATCATTCGAGCACCAATGTTATTTCATAGGGTGCGAGAACCACATTGAAGGAAGGAATGATAGAAACAAATAAACAAAATGAACTAATTCACAATTATATAGATTGCATATTTGAATTTACACATCAAGGTTTCCTCCCTTGTCCTTACAGTTACAGGCCAGACTAACATGTGTTGCGGGATACTGTACAAGCACTGTACGTACGGAAGGAACAGGTGGCTTCCACATGACACGTTACACAGGAAAATTATTTATAACAGCTTTTCACAGGGCACAGGTTGGATCCATACAGTGAAATGTTTGACAAAACTCACAAAAAATTGAAATAGCTCCTGGAGCAAACCTCTGTTGAAAGATGTATTTGATGCTTCGAAAAGATTCAGACTGCTAAATCAATAACATTTTGTCTGGAGCCCTTCTACTGTATGATACAGACAATAAGCCGTCAGTGCCGTGACCTACAACAGGTTGCAAGCACCCTGACACACTGTAAGATAAGCCAGTTGTACAAAAGGATGGACATTTGCCTTCCAAAAATGCATGATGAGATGAGACACCGTTTTCTCTTACACATTTTGAATCTCAATTAACATCATGGTTTAGATTTAATTTCAGGTTCTTTGATTACCCGAATCTATGACTAGATCAAGTCTTTAACTCAATTGTAGATGATCCATTAGGATTATCTGAGGGACTAAACCACAAGTCAACAGTTTACTTGACTTTGATTTTGTGGCAGTTGACTTTGTGTTTGATGTTGACTAAGTCAACAGTTTACTTGACTTTGACTTTGTGGCAGTTGATTTTGTGTTTGATGTTGACTTGACTGTGTTGT
Organism: Picea engelmannii; assembly: GCA_009831015.1. Taxonomy (NCBI): domain Eukaryota; kingdom Viridiplantae; phylum Streptophyta; class Pinopsida; order Pinales; family Pinaceae; genus Picea; species Picea engelmannii. The sequence goes on along the minus strand of ML782133.1, from coordinate 13,102 downwards.
AGTTGACTTTGTGTTTGAACTATTTGATAACCAAATCTACAATCAGATTAAACTCAAGCTGATTTGGCTGATTAAACCAAAGTAATTAGATTAAGTTTTTAACTCAATTGTAGATGATATAATCGGATTATCTGATGAACCAAATCTGAGGAACTAACCACACATCAACAATTGACTTGACTCTGTAGTTAAATTCTTAGATAAAGCAAATCCACAATCAAATGAAGCTCAGGCTCATTAAACCAAAGTTATAAAATAAACATTCCAACTGGGATTTAAGTAAGTTGCCCAATGAAAAACTGACCTTATCTCCAGTGTTGTTGGACAAGGTCTGGGAGAACTAGGCATATTTTTCACTTGCAAAATTGCATGACCAATTACTCTAATCTTCGAGTCTTTAAGATCTTTATATTTATATTTAAAAATCAATGAAGTAGCAATCAATTTAATCTTTAATTTTTTTTATTTAAATTAACTCATTAAAACCTATTTTTTATCTCAAAAAATACAAAATATTTTTAAAAAATATTATAATTTAAAAAAAATTATTACATATATTTTGATTTTCAATCATTATTATTAAATTTATGTTTTAAAAATAATTATATATTAATTATTATTGTTAAAATATAATAGATAAAAATATATTTTATATTTTTAATGTAAAGTTTAAATATGAAAACTTTTTTCTAAATAAATTTATGATCACATTTTTAATGAAAAAATGTATATATAAAGGATTCATTTTTATGTTTTTCAAATTTTAAAAGGAAAATTAATGTTTAGAAGAGATTTTAGTCCTCCTATCCAAAATTCCATTTTTGTTTAGGATTTTATGATGTGCTTGTCCTTCAATTTAACATGTTTTAATAGAGATGATGCCTACTTAGAATTCTACTTTTTATTTTTATTTTTGACTATGATGTAGAATTTGATCCCAATTTATTTTTCATAAATACTAATGTATCAAATTTTGTCATTTTATGTTACAAAATTTTACATCTATTTTTTTAATTAATAAATAATTTTTATTTCTCATAAAAAGTTACTAATTCTATTTCACATTTAAACATAGTATATGTCACATTTCACTGTTTAATTTTTATTTCTCATAAAAAGTTACTAATTCTATTTCACATTTAAACATAGTATATGTCACATTTCACTGTTTACTGGTCTTTGTTTGTTAAACATGTGTTCCATATGAAATGAGTAAGAATTCAATAACAAAAACATCATTATGTCTTTTGATTATATAACAATATTATTAATTAAGACATTTTTTCGTATTTTTGTTGTAATGACTAGGGATGATGACTTCTTAAAGTTGGCTTCCTTTCACTGATATAGGGAATATGGCTTTCCAATTTATTTATTGTAAATGTTAAATGTACCATATTTTTGTCATTATGTGTTACAAAATTTGCATTTAATATTTTTAATTAATAAATATTTTTCATAATGAATTGCGAATTCAATATCACATTAACATATTATATGTCACATATGACTACATTTTCTTGTCTTTGCATCTATCTTGAACAAGCATTTGAAACTTTTTTCATAGCTAAGTCATTATTAAAGATGCTGCTTTCTATTTCTGGATTGTGTTTAAACAAACATATTTGTTGGCTTTCAAAATAATGCAAACAATATTAATTAAAACACTGCATTGAAAAAGTTAGTCACCATACCATACCATATTAGCAAAGTAACAAATGTTGTATAGGCTGGGATATACACCATTGGATCTAAATAATATCATCATGTTTATTGATTATATAACTATATTGCTAATTGTGACATTCTTTTTTATTTTTGTTTAGTAATATAATAGCTTGGTCTTTGTTGAGCCCGTTGAACACACAGTTTCTATCCCAATTTCATAGAGCAAATCGTACAATAATCCAATAGATTCTGTTAAGTAAACACCAGCAGATCGAGAGGCACAGATGGAAGTAGTGAAAGACGCAGTAATCTTGGGCCTAGCAGCAGATGTGAAGTCACTAGCATCATAAGCAAGGGCAGGTGAAGCATCAGTAGATTCAGCAGTTACTCACCCAATTACCCTGCTACTATGAATGCATAGTTAATAATTCATGCTTTGAATGTATAGTTAATAATTGGATGATTACATTGTTGGAGTTGGAGACACGACAATTGGATGTATCTCCACCATTTAATCATGCACTCTCTATCCAATTTTAAAATAAGAATGCCAAGCGTGAAAAAACACTCACACACCCTCCATCCAATTCTATAATAAAAATGCCTAGGTGTAAAAAACCATAAAAATATTCTAATTTCTATGTCTTTCTACTTATTCGTTAAAGAAAGTTTTCTGATCAGAAATTATGCAAGAAACAACATATACCAACAACACAGAAAAACAACATAGAAGAAGAAAATTGAAACACATTGTGAACACTAGCAACAAATTCCACATAAAGACCCTAGATATTCATCATTAGCTTCATCATTAGTTTATGATCTTGGACGAGCTGGTGAGATCATAATTAAAACAACATCCAGAGGCTTCTAATTCGACATCTTTTGCTCGAAGGTTGCACAGAGCCACTTTTGCTTCAGTACCATCAACAACATCCAGAAAAGCCTCTAATTCAACACCTTTTGCTCGAAGGTTGCACAGTCACTTTTGCTTCAGTATCCCATACTGAAACATGAAACATGTTGAATATACATGCAGGTCCATAAGAATGTCTCGTTCTCCTTCAGCTGTCAGAGTTCAAAGTGGCCCTATTTCCATCCCAAACAATTGAACAATTCCTTTCCCTTGAAATTTAAATTTTTTCCATGTTTTTAGTCCATGTAGGTATTTTCTTCTAACCTAAAACAAGTCAACTTTCAAACTTGTACAATCGATTCGTACCCCGGGTTCTTATTACATGTGCAATCCAGCCTAAGTGATTGACACAGTATATTCCCTCACATTCAATGGCGTGTTGGATTTCGACAAATACATTTCCTCTCGTGTAAGCTTTTTCCATGTTGACAAATGCTGAGCGTGAATCTGTCCCCGCTTTTCTTGGAATTTCTCGTGGTTTACTGGTCATGGACCGAAAGCATAGGTAAATGTCGTCATCATATAACGTTGTGAGTAATGACAATAAAAACAAGTTCCTAGATATATAATATGATAGCGATGGCTCTTAAAGTACATTTGATTATGGTGAAAATGCATGAATATTATTTCTCGTAACCATTAAAGTTGAAGGAATCTCTCATTAAAAGTCGCAACTAATAATGGTCGCTGACATTCCGATAAGCTACTTAGTATGATTCACAAGTTTTAAATACAAAACGTGAGCCGCCTTCGGATTTCATATATGTATTCAAGGGGAAGTTGACTTTTCCGAGCTCGTATCGTTATCAAAATAATTAAAACAGGGCCAAACTTTGTGTTTAGCTTTTAAATTTTGCAATTGGCTAATGGATTCTTGGGATTATCAAGTTGATAATTTTTTAAAATTATTTTTCTGTAATATTCTATTGTGTGTGTTTGTATTAAATATTTAAAACACCTATGTAGACCCTAGGCATTATTTATCCCTTACAATTTCATTTCCAAGGTGTATGGTCAACGATGTGGAAAGAAGATTGTAATGACAAACTCCACCTTATCGGCAGACCATGTGTCATTGGACAATAGCACTACTAGACTAATTCAAATCATTTTCCATTTTTTGGTTAGATATAAAAAAATATAGTCACGTTCCAACGAGGGCTTTATTAGGTGAGAGGGTATTCCCGAGTAGATCTTTGGATACGCCAGGAATTGAACTTGGGTTAATTGAGGTAATCCTGAACTAGGGCTAGTTAAGGTAACCCTGAACTTTGGGTTGGTTGAGGTAAACCTTTACTAAGTTATGGCTGGACCACAACCCAAATACCAGTACTGTCCTAACAAGTATTGCTCTATATTGTCAACTAGGTTCTAGTGTTGAGAGTATATTTCACAACTGGCGAAAGTGCTCCGGAAGGAATACATGAGTTGGCTTGAAAGAACTAATAACTTTTTGTTCCAGAGATCTAAATGCAAATGTCATCCTTGAAGCTGGATGGGTCGGCAGAGAGCTCAGATTTCTATAAAATTTATAATTCAGCATGTATTTTCCTGCCTCAAGTTTGGTCAAGTGAAATTTTCAATTAATGTGAGGAAGACCTACCTGTACAAAGTAGTGGGCTGCACCTGTGGATTGCTGTGTCTGTCTCTATCTATATTAGTATCTGCCATATTATTAGAGGGAATCAGTACTTGCTTCTTCATTTCTGTAAATAAGGAAAGACAAAAACCCCATATGTCGGTGCAGAAGAGACTATATTGTACCATATATCAGGAGGCGAGCAGACTGTAAATTATTCACATTCCTGATAGATTATCAAATTTTGTCATTTTAATCCAATACCAACATGATTTGCCAAGCATATAAAGTATAATATGCAGCTTCCCATGTCAAAAATGGATCTAGCTAATTGCTAGACCAAATAATTTGCACCATTCAAGCATTAATATTATTTCATAGGGTGCATGATTCACATTTAAGGAAGGAATGATAGAAAAAAAGGCAAAATAATTGAACTAATTTACAATTTTATAGATTACAGAGATGTATTTACAGAGTTGTATTTACAGAGCAAGGTTTCCTCCATTGTGTACTTATAGGCAAGACTGTGACATGTGTTGTGGGATACTGTACAACCATTGTATGTCCGGAAGGAACAAGCGGCTTCCACATGACACGTTACAAAGGAAAAATAATTATAACAGCATTTTACAGGGCACAGGTTGGATCCATACAGTGAAACGTTTTGACAAAACTTACAACAATTTGAAATAGCTAATGCATCCTGGAGCAAAACTCTGTTGTAAGATGCTTCGAAAAGATGCAGACCGCTAAATCAATAAACTGTCTGGAGCCCTTCTTCTACTGTATGATACAGAAGATAAGTCATCAGTGTCTGACCTGCAACAGGTTGCAAGCACCCCGACACTGTAAAGATAAACCACTTGTACAAAAAGGATGGACACTTGCCTTTCCAAAAAGCGTCATGAGATGAAACACTGTTTCTCTTATACATTTTGAATCCCAATCAACATCATCGCTTAGATTCAGGACTTGATTAGACCAAAGTTATAAGATAAACGCTCTAGCTGGGATTTAAGTAGGCTGCCAAATGAGAACTTGGCCTTATCTCCGGTATCTGTTGGACAAGGTTTGGGAGAACTAGGTATACTTTTCACTTGCAGAATTGTATGGCCAATTTCTCTTCTCATAGCTTCAACAATCTTCATGTCTACAGGATTTCCCGATGTATCTGTGACATAGAACACATTTACAGCTTTATCCGCTCGTGTTGTAACATCTGCCCTTGTAACAGACAGACCATTCTCGCGGAAAATTCGTGTAATATCAGAAAGCAGGCCAACTCGGTCACTGGTACAGAGCTCAAGACGAACCCCCTGTTGAAGAAGGTTGCTTAGTTTATGTTTTTCAATGACTGTAATCATCAGAAACATAAGAAACAGAACACAAACAAAATTATTAAAGCTTACCTCTGATACTCTTCTTTCTATTGCAGCCTCTAAACACTTGATTACTCGTTGTTTCTCACCTTCTGTGTCCAGAGTACAACCATCCATGTGACGAATATAATATTCCTGTAAAGTCATAAGGAAAAGGAACATGAGTGAGAGCAGATCCAATGGTGTTGGGTACATCTACATTCGGTATTAAGTGCCTATGAAAGGTAACTCTAAAAGAAAGTGAAAAAAGCAATGGGATTGTGGTTCAATCATGAAGTTGTCCCCTGGAGTCATGAATATGCAGTTAAAGCCAAGCCCTGGGGGTCTTCTTGACAGAAGAATATCACCTGTGGTGGAAGCTTACCCGAAGGAAAACTTTAAAGAAAGCACTTTACCAAAAAAGAAAATCGAAATAGTGACCATTGGACTGTGGGACTTACCCATCACTAACCACGGCAACAATTCCTTTTGCAGATTTCATACAATTACAGGGCAGAGGAAAATGTACATAGAGAATGGGCGTAAATTACCAAGCATACCTGTAATGCATAGGTTCCACTGGAAGTAATGGTGGCATGAAAGACCACATATTGCATGTCTGTCAGTGTGCAGACAGTATCAAAAAGAAGCTTTGGCCTATCTTTACAGTGCACAGTAACTACAGAGTAACCCTTTTCATTGCAGTTCTCAATTTTGATAATAGGCCTTCCATTTTCTCCCAATGACCTGGTATCAGGACCCTCATAGTCCCTATCCGCAAACATCATCTGATGCAACCGACGCTCAGTATGTGTTAAACCCATCGAGAAATCTGTCTTCACACCTCTTCTATCATCGTTCCCCTTGAGAACATTGGAAAGCTGCTCCTTGATGGCAGCCAACTGTTCTGGCTCTTCTATGGGCCTCGAGGTCGATTCGTCGGTTACATATACCACACATGCGACTCGCATGTTATGAGTCCATACTTCTGCTGCCACCACATTGCATTTGAGGTTGGTAAGCACCGCTGAAATTTCTGACAGCAACCCGGGACGATCTGTGCCAGTCAATTCGATGGCTGTGTGCTCTCCGATAGACTGAACTCCTACAGTGCGCCCCAAGCAGGTCTTAACTTCGGTGGTGGAACCGCCCTGTTTCGCTCCCAGAGCCTGAAATTCAAAAACAAAAAAATAATCCCTTCGTAAATGACCGGAATACCTTCAATCATTTGACTATCCCGTATTTAGACATGCATATTACTTCAATTTACCTGCTGTATGTAATCAATGATTCTCTGGTCAGTCAATTTGTTACCCAGTTGATCCGTCACATGGAACACTGCAGTACAAACCATTGAGTTGAAAATTGTCAAAATCAATGAGATCTGCAATTGCAGCCATCAATCTGTTCCCCAATCGGCATACGGAACCAAAGATTGAATGGGCAAGGCAAGTTCATGAGATTAAAAGTTGAGAGGGGCAAATACTTGGTGTCCTCGAGAACTGAGATTTAAAACTTACCATCCATAAACCATCGGCCATCTGAAGAAATATACGCCTTTGAGATGATTAGATCAAGATCCGTCAAAACTTGGACTACTTCTAGTAAGATACCGTGCCTGTTAGCACTCTCAACCTGCACCAAATTCGACAAAAATTATGACCAAATCCACCTATAACCTACAAAAAAAGATTAACGGGATTTGGGGAAATCATCATAATAGAACGATTCATGAGTCGGTAGAGCTTAAGGCCTTCAAATCCCATGTAAAGCGACCACCCAAATTATGGAGAAAAGAAAACCCGATGAAAAGCCATAAAATTCCCAAAGGCTATATTGCCACTGAAATGCAACAAATTATTTTACCTTCACTAGGGAGCAGTCTTCGCAGGTATCATTGTCTATACAGACCCTGCAAAACCCAATTTAAAAAACTTCAGAAACGAGAATACCCAGAATTGTATACAACTTAAATTTGAACTGCTCGCTCTTGATAAAAGCATGCTCCTCACATGGGAGGATGGATTCTCTGGTTCAGACTCTCAAAATCCGGATCAAAATAGGGCCAACAAACACTCTCCATGACTGCAAATTCACAACTTCCGTAATTATTCACCCAATAAATCACTCAAACGCGATATATTAAACAAATAGGGAGCTAAATCTTCAATAAACTATACACTGCAATAAATTTTTAACCGTTTTATGCTTACTTCGCCAGTTGCTAATCGCTACTCGCTTGTAAAAGTTGATGGCCCAAGCCTCTGTGGGTTTCAAGAAGTGCTAGCGAGGCAGCATGCTCGAGGCTGTCAACAAGAATATGAAGTATACTTAATGCATTTCTGGTGTAAAAGCCAGCCGTCAAATAACAGAATTAAGAAATAAAATAATTCCAGAAGATCGCAGGATAAGAGTGTTCGGTTAACCGACGGCAAGTTAAACCGTGCAAGTAGCTTTCCAAATCTTATATATTGCCATACTTCAAAAGATATAGTTTGTGCTTTAAATATCTAATAGATGTGTTTTTCTATGGTCAGAAATACTTAGCCACGGCCCTCCGGACGGAAAAATTAAATAAAAACATAAATTAAATACAAACATAATCCTATAACAAATCCCTTTACCCGAGACTAAATACAAATGATTTAAAGCTGGCACAACAGACATAAGAACAGGTTTTTTTCAGTAGTACCATGTTAAAGGCACAAGGCTTGGGAGTTCTTTACGTTTAAGACTATAGAATCCAAGCTGTCGTCTCCAGGTACACGTAGACTTTCTTGCACATCCCCTTCGTTCTCAGTGAACTAGGGTACACCCGCTGAAACAAGAAAATCCAACGAAACCAAATTGTTTCTTAGTTTTAAACAAGTCATTGTCAGTTTTCGCTAAAGTTTAATACAAAAAACAATTTTTAAAGCTGTATCGTCTCTGGACGTTTTGTTTTCAATTTAAGTCTTCCGGGTACTGACGAAGACAATAAAAGAAAGCCAATCACCCGGCTTAAATTTCAAAGAATATCATACCAAAAACCCACAAGGTGAAAATGATAACAGAAGTAAAGAAGTAAATTTGTTGATCCCGTTTTGGTTACATGGCGATGATTCAGACATAGTTAAACGACAAGGCCGTGCAAAGCTAAGAAAGGGAATGCCGGCATCTAGACTTTGAGGATACGCTTTCAGGAGGACTGTTATCACACAGCTAATATAAGATATTTTAAAAGGCGAAATATATATAAATATTATATACTAATCGCGATTGACGGCTCTAAATGTAGAGATATTCTAGTTTTATGATGCCTTCTCCTCGGACAAACCAACAACATGCAGGAATGAATGAATAGATATGTGGACAAGATCTCCGGGGTTAAATCCGACAAAAGCTCTTCTCCATCGTCAAGGATTTTTAATCTATTAAATCCGATGCGCAGTAGAGCAACAGTAATCTTCCAAAACGCCTAAACTTTTGCTTCTTATTAAAGAAACTAGAATATAACCGTAACCGCACTTAAGTTGCGCGAGATTTCCTCTTCCTCCTCCGAGTATGATGCGGAAGAATTCAATCCACACAGCTCCTAGGGCCCAATTTTCATTAAAGAAAATTATCTCTAAATAGAACATAATCAAAAGACTAAAAAAAAACAATGTACAAGCTTAAATTTGATAAAATTTCCACCATATCTGCCCTTTAGTAATCAATCCATCATACAGAGTATTCGCTAAAAACAATTATTTCTCCGCTAAAACGAGAGATTAATATTGAAATCCTCCGTAATAAACAATTACCGGGCATAAATTTAAAGATTTTCGATTACAGTGCGGCTGGCGCCAAAGAATCAAGATTTCCAGGTTGTTACCTCCCAGTAAATGCAAGCTCTAAATAAACCGAAACTTTTTCCAGCAATCTTTGGCACCTAATCAAGACAACAGACAACCGGAGCTTAGAATTCAGCAATTCCTCCAGATTTCCCTCTAAATGCCACAGAACTGAATATACTAAACCCTTTTTTCCCGTGATAAATCCATCAAGAAACACCGAAAATAAAAATCGCCAGCCCTAAATTTACAAATTCCTTCCACCACCAAGCTTAATGCTAAAGACTTCAAAGCTGTCACCTCCGCCGCCATAACAGTTGAAAGACGAGCAGAAAGCAAAGGGAAAAAGCTCATTTTCCGGGGATCTGCATAGAGATACCTTGTTAACAGAGAACGAAATTCCTTCACAGGGATGATTTCGCCATTCTTTCCGGCACCATTCCTGCAACAGATCGGCCGCCTTAAACCGGAAAACAAAACAAAAAGGTATAAAAGAGAAAAGTCTCAAAAAAGCCATTAAATAAAACAAAAAAACGCACGGTATAACTTAAAACCCTCGTTTTCTGGCCGTCCGTTCGCCATAACCAAATTCTCGGCACAAACTAATCTAATCACATACAAATGATTCCAGGATCCAGCAAGAATACGAAAAATGCGAGAGCCAAATCTTTAACTTTCCGTTAACCAACTAATAATTATCAATAATCACTGAGTTTCTCGCTACATGGATTACAACAAGCGCTCTCAAAACTTTATACGAATCAAAAGAATCTGGACGGCGGCCACAAAATAGTGAATTTTATTTTTCCAAAATTATTTATTTTCTGTTGGTTCGTTTTCTTTTGTCTAGGTTTGAAAGTGTGAGGTGGAAATGGACAACGTGTAACCGTACAACGACAGTGACGTGTCCTTGAACATACACGTGGCCAATATGGGATGGGATATGTCCAATCTCTTGTCCCAATGTGTACTCCTTGCAAAATATCACATGTATAGTATATTAGATTTAATTTAATATTACATGTATAGTATTTTATATCTAATTTAGTTCAATTTGAATGTCAATGTCCACAAGTTGGAATCATAGTGGCAAGGGAAGTTGTGAACGTGCTCTCTCTATCCAATGAGACTTGAGAGAAAGTGCTAGGGATTTCAAGAAGTGGAGGAGGTGAAGTTGGCAGAGAGAGAGTCAATGTGGCAGAGAAAGGGATGACATGTAGTGCTAATCACAGTGTGAAAGATCAAAGCATGGTGTCACTGTGAGACTTTATTGATCTTGCAGATCTGAAATTGATGCACCCATTGAATAAATTTTACATGTGATCCAACCAGGAATGAGATGGCAATGCTACATGGAGGTGGGCAGGGATGCATTAGATGTGACATGTGTGCCCATGGTCCAATTTAAGTCTCTTCCACTGAAAAGAGAAGAGAACTATACATGATGTTATGTTACTTGCCACTCGACTAGATGATCCCTCCAATGTTGCCACTGGACATGATAATGGGATTATTTTTTTCCATATCGTCACATCCCCATGGTCCATGTGGAGTATTAGAGTGCCCTCCACCACAAAATGGGGCCCTGAATCAACTTTTTGTGTGGATTACCCCAAAGATATAGGGGGATGGTGACCTTGTGAGTGATGATTCTCTCATCCACCTTATGATTACGTGAAAGGAGTCATGTGATGATGCAGAAAGCATATAAATCTAATCTTTTACATTTTTTTATTTTTATAAAGGTAGGTTCTTACATTTTTAAAGGTGGGTTCTTTTTGTACTTATTATTCCATAATCCTTGGGTTAATATTTAAGAATTAAAGTCACTTATAAAGTAGGTTCACATAAGCATGTGGACTTCATCTCGGAATAATTCATGATTCCATAGTGATGCATAAATTTAAGTGTAAAATAAATAAATAAAAATAAGGCAAATTAAAAGTGTAACTCTAAGTGTTAAAAAAACAAGCATGCATGGTTTCATGAGCTCCAATTTAGCTTATAATTTTAACTACACCTGCATGGATAAACAAAGAAGTATAAATGTAGAAGGTAAAATGATTAATACATATGTATAGATAAAAATTTACAATGATGATCCCCAAAAGTTTTTGGGATTGTTTCTTTTACATTGTTATTTTTATTTTTTATTTTATTTAATGTCTTTGTTAGGTTAGGTGTTGTAATCAATATCTAACAAGTTTATATTGGGTATTATTCATGAAATGGGAGGAAGTACTTAGAGGTTTCCCCACGAGTTTTCTTGGAAAAAAATGAGAGTGTCAAAGTCAAACAAGAGAGTGGGTAGAGCAAATTGAAAGTTTTGAAAAATTGTTCAACGTAAAATATGAACACGTTAATTAAAATTAATGGACAATTATTACCTCAAATTGTGTAATGGTTCTGAATGAAATGGTTTGAATTTGGAGGGGGGTAGGAACCTATGCATACCTTCATAGGCTAAGTAGTCAAATCCCTGTGCAAAGGGGGTTTCTTGTCCCACAAACAAGGGGGTCCCATATATTAATTTAGTGTCTAGCTAGAATGTGGCCTTAAAATTAGATTATTATTATTATTGTTATTGTTATTGTTATTGTTGTTGTTGTTGTTGTTGTTGTTGTTATAATTATTATTATGTGTGACTATTAACTATCAATGTCATGTATATCACCACTTAACTTGCAAGTCATTGTGGGGAGGCCATGCATAAATGTTTGGATGTGATTATGTGTACGGTGTTTGAAGAACGAAAGAGAGCCTATGAACATGCACTTTCCCTTAATGAGCTAGTTGTAGCCCTCAACGAATGGTTGATGATAAGGTGCCTAGCCTTGATGGGTTCCGCTTGTGAATTTCGTAAGGTCACATGGGATTTTTTCATATCGAGCCTTCTCCAAGTTTAGGAAGAGGCTCTCATAAACCAGTTTTTCGGAGTAAAAATCAACCAAGGCATCATCAAGTTCATACCTAAGGCAAGAGGTTCAGTGCTAACATCCTATAAGATTTTGGCCAAGGTGCTTGCCTTGTGTATTAAGCATGATCTTCCTAATATCATTTGCCCCAAGAAGATAGGGTTTATTCATGGACATTATATTCTTGACAATATCATTTTAGTATGGGAAGGCATGGAGTGGGCCCACTAGCCTACTGGTTGTGATGCTTTGTTTATCAAAATCGACTTCAAGAAATATTATGACCAAGCAAACTAGCATTTTCATTCTGACAATGCTCAATGCCCTTGGCTTTGTTCCCACCTTCATTGGTAATGTCAAAAGCCTCTTTGTGGATGCCTCATCCCGTCTCACCATGAATAAAAGAAAATCTGATGAGTTTGGGCTATTTCAATCAATTAAGCAAGGTTTCCCTTTGGACTTGACCTTATATGTCATATTCATTCAAGCCCTAGACTATTTGCATTGTGTAAAAATTAACACGGATCTAATTGGAGGAATACCCTGTAATGATCCCAAGCCATTATGCAAGGATCATCACTTGTTTTGGTGTCTTTTAAACTTTTTTCTGGTTGTGGTATTTCGTCAAACAGTCTGTTGATCTATTTGTTTAGATGTGTTTATATGTGTGTATGCAGCAAATAACAGAAATAGATAACCATGGAACATACCTCAACCATATGCAATAAGATAGACAATCCAAAACATCTCAAATCTTCTTTATTCATAAAATAGAGAAACCTGCTACAATGAATATGTCGATCTGGAATGCTCAACAGATGGCCAAGAAGATAGACAATAGATAAGAG
>ML782132.1:451038-486085 GCA_009831015.1 Picea engelmannii | reverse complement strand
CTAATGGGTTGTTGGACATCGCCCCCAGAAAACTAAATCCAACTTGGAGGAACATGTGCAAAGGGGAAGCAAGGGTGGAAAATCGTATTGATCATTTTCTTGTGGCTGAAGAAATAATGCAGGAAACCTTCCAATTAAGGAAATGGATTGGGGCGGGAGGCATATCATATCATTCCCCAGTCAGGCTCACCTTGGAGAGCGGGACTCACAAACCCCCATCACCTTTTAAATTCAATGCCACTTGGCTTTCGGATGAGAGTTTTCGAGATTTGGTACAGACAAACTGGAGGTCGTTTGTTCCCAGCCCTAGCACTCCTACGGGGGGTACACTTTGCGAACAACCTCAAACAAATCAAATCGCTAACTATTCCTGGGCAAAGGAAAAAATACAGAGGGAGGAAAGGGAATTACAAATATTAGAAGAAAAAATAGAAGCTATATATCATGAGGTAGATGGGGGTTTCCTCTCAGATTCATCCAAGGACACCTTAAAATCCCTGGAATCATGACACAAACAACTCCTAACCGATCAGGAAGTGACTTGGAGACTAAAAAGCAAGGCGATCTGGCTAGAACAAGGGGATGAAAACACAAAATTCTTCCATGCTTTTGCAAAGGGCCGCAGAGCTTCAAACACTATTTGGGATATGAAGGATCACGAAGGAAGAAGTGTTTCAACCTTCTCAGGGCTGGCAGAGATGGGAAAAAACCACTTCAAAACCTTGTACAAAGCAGATCAGAAGGTAAAGATTGTTGATATAGTCTGACTGGCTCTCTTTTACCCCAGCTTTGTAAATGAGGAAAACAACAAAGATCTCTGCATGGAAGTCAACGAAGCTGAATTAAAGGAAACTATTTACAGTTTCCAAAAGGACAAGAGCACAGGACTAGATGGATGGCCAATAGAATTCTATTTAGGCTTCTATGAACTGATCAGACCTGACCTCCTCCAGGTGGTGGAAGAAACTAGAAGAAATGGAACGATGCATCTATCGTTCAACACAACCTTCCTGGCCTTAATTCCAAAAAAGGATGAACCCCTCTCCTTCGAGGATTTTTGACCAATTGCATTATGCAATTGTATTTACAAAATTGTGGCAAAAATCATCTCCAGACGCCTCAAGCCCATTCTCTCGGAGGTAATCTCAAAGGAACAATTTGGGTTCCTAAATGGCCGACAGATACATGAATCAATTGGAGTGGCACAAGAAGGCTTTCACAACCTGATATATCTTCAGACTAAAGGAGTAGTATTAAAAATTGATCTCTCAAAGGCCTTTGATCGACTACTACTCACACACCTGGGGTTTGAGGTACCCTTCATCAGATGGATAATGGATTGTATCTCCTTAATAACTTTTGTGGTCTTGATTAATGGAGAAGCTTCCCCATTCTTCTCCTTAGGAAGAGGCCTAATACAGGGATGCCCCCTCTCCCCTCTGCTCTTCCTCCTAGTTGTAGAAGGGTTAAGTAGGGCCCTGATCTCGGCCATCAACATGGGGGATTTCCTAGGTACAAAAACCTCTCTAGATCTCATAATCACACATTTACTTTTTGTGGACAATGTGCTAATATTATGTAGCAGCAGACCAAGAGACGTTGAGACCCTGGCAACTTTACTCTGGCTCTTTCGTGATGCAACATGAATGATCATCAACTCCCAAAATCCCACTTTATCTTTAATTGGATTTGACGAAGCCACTGCCGCACTCTATAAAACACTCTTCCCTTTACCAATTCAGGAACTTCATCAAGGTATAAAATATCTTGGCTTCCAACTCAAACCAAAAAACTACCTCAAAAGGGACTAGAGATGGCTATTGGAAAAACTAGAGAAATGATGAAATATTTGGAGCTTCTGTTGGATCTCAAGGGTAGGAAGGCTAACTCTGACAAAAGCATCACTGGAATCTATCTCGGTCTACTGGATGTCACTCTTCTGGATTCCCAAGGGTGTATTAGAAAAAAATCGCAGACTCTGCTTCCGTTTTATTTGGTTAGGTATGAAGGACCACTACACCCTTCCTTGGGAAAAATGGGACCTATTGGCCCAGCCAAAAGCTTTGGGGGTCTGGGGGCTAAAAAACATATTTATCTTCTCAAAATATTTAGCAACCAAAGCCTACTAGCAACTACTCAATTCAGACAGTTTGTGGACTCAAGTGGTCACCCACAAATACATAAAACCAAGCTCGACAGGGGAATGGATCCGTCAGGAAAACAAAAACACCCCCAGTTGCTCCATCATTTGGAAGGCTATAATCAAGTTATTCCATGTTATTGGGGACGACCTGGCCTGGAAAATTGGAAGGGGTGACAAACTTTGCATTGGATCTGATCCCTGGCTAGGATGTGGGAATTACCACACCCTATCTCAGGATTTACAGGGTACAAAAACCTCTCCAGATCTTATAATCATACATTTACTTTTCATGGACGATGTGCTAATATTATGTAGCAGCAGACCAAGAGACACTGAGACCCTAGCATCTTTACTCCATCTCTTTCAGGATGCAACAAGAATGATCATCAACTCCCAAAAATCCACTTTATCTTTAATTAGAGTTGACGAAGCCACTGCAACACTCTATAAAACACTCTTCCCTTTCCCAATTTAGGAACTTCATCAAGGTATAAAATATCTTGGCTTCCAACTCAAACCAAAAAATTACCTCAAAAGGGACTATAGATGGCTATTGGAAAAACTAGAGAAACGATTAAATCTTTGGAGCTTCCATTGGCTCTCAAGGGCAGGAAGGCTAACTCTGACAAAAGCAGTACTGGAATCTATCCCAATCTACTGGATGTCACTCTCTTGGATTCCCAAGGGTGTATTAGAAAAAATTCAAAGACTCTGCTTCTGGTTTATTTGGTCAGGTATGAAGGACCACTACACCCTTCCTTGGGAAAATGGGACCTATTGGCCTGGCCAAAATCTTTGGGGGGTTGGGAGCTAAAAAATATCTTTATCTTCTCAAAATATTTAGTAGCCAAAGCTTACTGGTGACTACTCACTTCAAACAGTCTGTGGACTCAAGTGGTCACCCACAAATACATAAAACCAGGCTCGATGGGGGAATGGATCCGTTGGGAAAACAAAAACACCCCCAGCTGCTCCATCGTTTGGAAGGCTATAATTAAGTCATTCCATGTTATTGGGGGCGACCTGGCCTGGAAAATTGGAAGGGGTGACAAACTTCGCATTGGATCCGATCCCTGGCCAGGATGTGGGAATGCCCACACCCTATCTCAGGATTTACAAGACCAGTTACATACACAAGGTTTATTCAAACTAAAACAAATCATTGACCCAGGATCCACAAGAATTTGGAATCAAGTTTGGAGTAGTGTTGAGACTCTCGGGCTGGAAGGCGACTTAAAAAATCAGTGGGACAACTATATTTTCACACTTCAGAGGGACCACATCAGACTCTTGGATCTGGACGACGAACTGGTATGGAAAAAATCCCCACATGGAATATACACTCTGAAATTGGGATACACAACCCTCAACGTTGACCTCCTTCAGCGGGAACCGAGTTGGTGGTGGAGAGGACTTTGGAAACTCAAAGCTCCACTGAAATCCAAACTCTTCATGTGGACAACACTATTTAAAAAAGTACCAACCTGGGACAAGATGAGGAAACGACAGCTTGAAGGGTCGGGCTAGTGTTAATTATGCAAAGGATATTCTAAGACATTAAATCACATCCTCATTACATGTATGTTTACCAAAAAAGTATGGAGGGACGCTACCCTACTACTGAGACAACAATGTGAATGGAATGGATAATCATTGGAATCTACTTGGAAATCCTAGGTACTTGAAGCCTCACATAAGACACTAAAGCCCTGCCTCTCCTAATAAGTTGGGGAGTCTGGATGGCCAGAAACAGATCAATATTTCAAGAAAAGGCCACGGTAATCGAACTAGTTGCAGCTCAAAGCCTCTCCAGTTTGGAACACTTCCCCCAGGAAAAGAATGCTCCCAGCATTCAAGCCTCCCTGCCTGCTTCCATAGATCATTCCATAGCTTGGGCCTTCTTTGACGGGGCTTCACAAAATTCACTTTGTGGGGGGTGGATGATCACTTCTACATATCACAGACTCACACTCTTTCAAAATAAAAATGGGACTGGGAAAAGGCACCAACAACTATGCAGAATTGATGTCTCTCCTTCTTCTACTCAAAACTACAAAAGAATATGGTCTTAAATCCATACAACTCTTTGGAAATTCAATGAATGTAATCAATTGGGTTCAAAAAACACAACATTGCCACAATATTTTATTGCGGCCTATTTTGAGGGAGATTCACATTTTGTTGGATACTTTTGACTATTTCTTTATCCGACATGTTTACAGGAACGGGAATACCATAGCATATTCTTTGTCTAAGGAAAGTCTCAACCTCACTTTTGGACAATGGCACTTCACAGAAATACATGGAGATACAGTTCGATCATTTTTCTACAGACCCTTCATTGAAGAACTAACTCAATCTACAACACACTAATCGACAATATCACTGTGTATTTTGGGTACATGATATTAACATTAGTATTTTTAATACCCCCTGGGATGTATATTATTTCTCGATGTAACTTCCAGGTCTAAATATGCACATATTAGTAGCATATGTCTAGACTCTGGATATGAAGTTAAGACATTGGTACACCAGATTTTGGTCAACAAAACTATGAGCAGATCACTACTTTCACTGGTGCAAACCATCACACTTTCTTATGATGTTGAATGTGCTAATCTAGCACCTACAAAATGTAATTTTGTCTCTCTGGATGAATAAAATTACGCTTTTTTCTGAGGAAAAAAAATATATGTATGGAATTTTATTTTTTTTACTGTAATATATGTAAAGTTTTTAGTTTTTCTAATTTATTTTTGCCCTTTTTAATTTTGGATTAATTTTTTTCTTATGGAAAGTTATTTAATAGAGTCACATAATTTCTTAAATTTTTATATGGTATATTAATTCTTAAATTCTTGTTTTTTTAGAATGACTTTATATTATAATTTCAACAATTAAAACTTATAATTACAACAATTTATTTAAAACTCATCAAAACCTAAGAGGCTTTTATCACATACACAAGTTCTTCACTTTGGTATTCAAGAGGGCTTCCCTAAACCTTGGATTCAAAGCCTTATTGTACCTATTTTTAAAGTGGGGATAAAATCAATCCCTCTAATTATAGGACCATTATGATTAGCCCCATTTTAGTCAATCTATATGGAAGTATTTTGGAAAAGAAGATAAGAATATGGCTAGAAATCCACAGAAAAAAAGAGTTAAAGGTCAAGTTGGTTTTAGAGGTTATCATTCAACTGTGGACCACCTTATCATGGTTAGAATCATTGTAGAGGAGTGTCGCAACAATAAAATCAATCTCCTTTGTTGCTTCATTGACTTTAGGAAAGCTTTTGACACTATAACTAGGACCAACCTTTGGAATATGTTGTCACAACTAACGATGTTCACTTATCCTCTATCATCCAGAGCATAAAATCCTTGAAGAACCTTTCTTTGAAGAAGGAAAACATGTAAAATGGTCATTAAATCCCTATTTCAAGAGAGTGTCACATGTTGCACCATTAAAGCATGCAACACCCTTAGTTGTCGCATGTTGCACCACTGTGGGGTGCGACAGTGTCTCAGTTTGCTCCATTGTAGGGTGTGACATTGTCTAAAAGAGGAGAAAAAGATGAAATTTGCTAAGTTTCTAGAAGAGAAGCTTCAGATATGAGGTTTCCTCTGATCGATTTGGATCTCACCCATACTCTTGATTTGGAGAGATCCTAACCTCCTTTTCAATATATAAAGGGGACCTTCTCTCATAAAGAAAGGATAATAGTTAATGGAGAATAATGGTTGATATCTTTTTTTATTTTTGATTAATAATATTGCAAGCATTCTTTGGCTTTGAGGGATTCAATCTTAGCTAAAGGAGTCAGTTGATGGTGATGGATTTTGTGGATGCATTGTGGGTATTGGAGCACTGAACTTGTTGGAAGGAGCTTCACAACATCACGGCTTTGGTTGTAATCTATTTTCATTATTGTTAATACAACAATATAGTTTCTTTCCCACAAAGGTTGTTTATGTTTGACTATCTTTGTTGTATTTCTCCTTGATCATTTGCATAAGTTTCATCAAAATATACTATTGTTAATTTCACTCATGTTGGCTTGTGTCTTCTTACAGGTTATCATTCACAAGTCTCATGATGGAGATGGAAACTGTGATTAGCAAGGACAAACATCGATTAAAAGGTGTGAGCTCTTGTTGGCTAGTATTTTTTATTACATTTAAACCTAGGGAAAGTTACATGTTTTGTCATGTTTTGTTCTAGTCTTGGTTTCTAAGTCTAGGGAGATCAGTCTATGTTCAGATAGACCGATTTTTCCCGATAACAGTTCCCTATGGGATGAGAGGTGTTGTGGTAAGGTTGTATGAGAACATTATTGCCAAGTTTAGGAGCACTAAGGGTTGGTTATATGAAATTAACTTCAATACAAGAGTCAAGCAAGGTTGTCCCCTATCCCCTACCCTTTTTGGCATTTACATTAACAAGTTAGAAGATTGTTTGGAAGTCAAAGGTTGTGTTAGACCAACTCTTGTTAGTATAGTAATCATCCTTCTTCTTTATGTCAATGATATTGTTCTTATGGAAAGGAATTCATACGACCTTAGTAAGCATCTTAGAATCCTCAAGGTATTCTTCTCTAGTACGGGTATGACTATTAACATTGACAAACGAAGGTTATGATCATTAAATACAACAATATCACCTACGATACTTTTGTATATCACAACAATATCTTGGAGGAAGTGCCTTTGTACAAGCATCTTCGAATTGATATTCATCACAAGCTCAATTGGAACTATAGCATTGAGAAAAGGATAAATGGAGGGTGGAAAGCTTATTATTATCAGACCTTTGGCTATGGGATAAGAAAAGTATCCTCTTAGATACTTTTCTCACTCCTATTATCTTATATGGATGTGAAGTTTGGGGATTCAATATCTCTCGAGAATCTCGGAGAAAGATAGAGAAGATCCAAAAGAATTTATTTCTCAAAATTAAAGGCAATACACCCTATCCTATCCTCTTCATAGAAGCAAGCCTTCCCCCCCATTGAGAACATAAGTATGATTAGGTACTTAATGTACAAGAATAAGATAAAAAAACATGGATGACAAGAGGCTCTAGCAAAAAATATTCAATGACTCAAGTAGGGATGGCATAATGATGCCAAGTCTTGGCTAAATCATTAGGGAATAAAAGAAGTTATTATGCGAAATACTGATGATATTAAAAATATTTTTCAAGCTAAATTTAAGGATAATGTATGGTGCGATAAAGAATTAGAGGATAAAATAAAATAAATATATTATAAGGAGGCGGTTAACCCTAATCTTGAAGATAAAAAGTATCTCTTTTGTTACTAGCGTAAAAAAGAGAATCAATGTTGCTAAAATAAGAACTAGTTCTCATGAGTTGCATAGTGAAACTGGGCATTGGGAAACCCCCAAAACACCATGTAATATGCTTAAACTGAAACAGATAACACAACAAGCAAATATACCCCAAGAATAACAGTAACATTCAGTAGAGAGTGGGCCAGGGGTGTTGGTTGATTGGTGATTGCACTTTTTGTTAAGGCATACAAGTTGTTAAGAAAGTCACTGGTTCAAACCTTGACAAAACGTGTGTGAAGGTTGTTCCCCCTGCTGGTCACGCATATATTTTATAGTGGCAGCTGCCAAAATTGACCCCGTGTCATGTGAGTATGAGACGGGCACCATTGTTGATTCCTCTAGTAGAAAAAAAAGGGGTAGGGGTGTTGGAAGATTGGAAACTGCACGTTATATTAAGGCGCACAATTTTTTAAGTAAGTCACTAGTTCAAGCCTCAAAAAAACATGCGTGAAGGTTGTGCCCCCAGCTGGTCGCACCTAGATTTTATAGTGGCAGCCACCGAAATCGACCATGTGTCACGTGAGTGCAAGACGAGCATCGTTGTTGATTCCTCTAGTCAAACAAAACAAAACATTCAATAGAGAGCATAAATGTAATATCGATAGCACCAAGAAAGCTTTGTTTACTTGCCTCTTCGAGGGGGAAACCTCCAAAATGAGCAGATATCTCTTACAATAATAATTAAGACAAGCTTTCTCATACATCCTACTCATTATTTATATTAATTCTATCTTTTGAAGAACATTCTAGACGAAGATCCTTATAGAAGCGAAAGCTTCTATTAGGTCTTCGTACATTGACTTGTTCACATTTATTTAATAGGCCTTATTAACTAATGTCGACCTTTATTACATGGAAAATATATCATGCTAACTAATGAGGGGTTAGGATTGGATCCTAACACACAATGGCATGAAATAATTTTTCACCTTTGTGACACTAAGAGGGTTGAAGATGAAATGCACTTTCTCCTAGAGTGCTCTGCATATACCCAAATTAGATCTCAATTCCCCCAAAAAAATTCCCAAGCAAAAAATCCATAATTTTATCTATAAGGAAATAAAATTACATTTGTAAATGCCTAAAGCATTCCTAAGTTGTGTATGTTTGGCAGTGGAATACTGCAGAAAACTGATAAAAAATTTAACAAACTATTTCTCCTATGATTCCATAGAGAGTCTATATAGAGATCGTCGCACCTAAATATACATCAAAAGCCATATAAATCTTATTGAGCCTGAGCCATTTTGAAAATCAGATCTACACTCTTATACATTTCAAAAATATTCAATCAGAGATTGACCCGAGGGTTGTAAAGAAATTCCTTGGGGCCATTCGAGCCTTCTTCCTTGATTTTCCATCATCCTTTATCTAGTTCCAGTCTAGCTTTTGAGAGTTGGTGCGCTTGTTGATTGTGATTCCTGTATACATGTGAAAATGAGATATGAATGAAACTTACAGTGAGCCTCTTTATTTCCTCCAATAAAGGAACCAATGTGTATGTATGTAGAAGGTGTGTTCCTTTCATAACTTGGATACAAATAAAGAATCTCCATAGATATTCAAGTGAAAGGTGTTTTTTTTAGTGGCTAGAAGTAGTAGAAGATAAAGAGCCATGAATTCATTGAACTTATTTGCGGCCTCCCCTAGTCCAGCCGAAAAAGAAAAAGAAAGGATTTGTGAAAAATGTAGAATTCCCCATGCTTCTCATATAGAGGGGGAGCATTGGGAAGCAGCTTAAAAAAAAACCCATGTAGCTTCTCAGTTGATGGATGTAGCTGTTTTGTTTCTTGGAACTATGGAAGAGGTGTTTTTTTGTAGATAGGATGAGAAAATATTGAGGAATTGAATGGATATATGAGCAATGGAGACATATTTTTCTTCGAAGATGGAATGATTTCGAGCTATCCAAATTATCCAACGGATGATGAGAGGGAGAGCCTTGAAATCATGATTTGATGATCAACCGGCTAATTTTGTAAATCTTTAGACATGTTGAGTCTATTCCAAGTAAAATATGGTCTGAGTTTGTTACTAACCTCTCTCCAAACAGATGATGCAAAGGAGAAATGTAGAAACAAATGTAGATTGGATTCCTCTTCTGATTTACATAAAGCACATCGACTTGGACTTGTGAAGGAGAGCTTATGTAAGTTTTCCCATGTTGGGGCCTTATTTTTTAAGAGAGGCCACATGAATAATTTTGATTTTGGAGGAAATTTGAGTTTCCAGAGCAATTTCACCCACCAAGGAGGGGGATCATGTTCATCTGCCTGAAATTGTGATAAGTATCCATGTTTAGTAGAGTACTTCCTTATTGAACTGAAGGACCAAATAACGTGGTCATATTGATTTGAAATTCTAACAAAAGAGTTTCCCAAGGAGCTGATGTAATGTTTCCAGGCCGGTAATAGGTTTGCTTCTAAGCTTAGCTCTTCACCAATGATCCATATAGTATTTCCTGTGGTAAATTCCATGCACCCAACTTGACTTAGATAGTATAATCTCCTCTAATTTTGATCCGAAAATGATCTTTAAAGACTTGGTTAAGTTTTAAGCATGTGCTCAATTACCAATTAGGAATTAAGGAAAGAAGAATAAATTAATGAGATATTATAGCAACCATCATAAAAAAATGCAGTTCAGAATATAATAACAAATAACAACAAACCATAACAAAAAATTTGTTAATGGAGTTCCGTAATATTTCCTACGTCTCCAGGCCTTTGTCTCAGTGGGTGAGGATTTCTTGTTTATCTTCAATGCTTCAAAAGTACATCAGAAAAGTGTCAAAAGGATTAAAAACTGGTCTGGTTGTGTTCGTCTCAACCTCAAGAATCCAACACAACTAACGACATTGAAAAAGGTTGAGTGTAGCTCTTGGAATTGGCCTCCAAAGTTCGCTTCCTCAATGGCTTCCCTACATAAAAATGGCTTCAAGCTTCACAAACTCATCATCAGTCTGCCAATATGAACCTCCCTGGTATGTCAAAAACCTATGATTTATATAGGATTTGAGTTGGTATCCTCCTCCCAACTTCCTCCCAAGATCTGGCCTCAAATCGGGCTCAAGATCCCCCAAAAATGGGCAAAATCCTCCAAAATCAGGCTGAAAATCTCAAAAAAATATGAAATATGGTTAAAAAAACCCATATTTGGAAAAAAATGTTGGGCACAGCCCCCTTTACATGGGCTCTTGGCCATATGATGAACACCATATGTCCTCGGGCTAGGCGCGCCCTGGTCTTTATCCCTTGGTCTTCAGTGTGTTGGTCATATGGGCCATGTGTCCTGGCCTAACCCTCCACATATCCCCATGCTCCACTGTTCCAGCTCTTGGTTAGGGCCCTGGTCGTGTGGTGGGTTCCATGTGCTATGTGTTGGCCTCCCACCGACCGGGGCTTGGACCTAACCCCACACCACTACATTTAAAAACCTAAACTCACCACATGGCATACCAAGTCACACATAGCTCGAGCGGTCAACGTATGTTGTGTAGTCTATTTGCGTGAGTAGAGGTCGGCAGTTCGAAACTCATGGAGTTCCAAAATAATTTTTTGAATTAGCCAATATTGGAAAATTTTGGAGTTCCATGTGGCACCCTTTGATTGGGTCATGTGTCATCCTGTGATTCGTACATACAGTACAGTCAACACCCAGTCAGCATGCACGGTCAGCTGCCATGACACTGTCGTACAACCACATCAACGTTCGTACAGCCCAATCAGTTGCTATGTCAGCATCCATATTTCCCAGTCACCCTACCACTTCAACATCTGTATAGCCACATATCGTACGTACTGCCACATGTCATCCGTACAGTGCCACGTGTCAATTCCATACTGGTCCAACTCAGCCCGAAAACACCAAAATCGAGTGACATGTGTCACCTCCTCATATTTCCATGTGTCCTTCTGACATCAACATGACATAATGATGACATCACCTATCATATTGTTGACGTCAACAATACGAAATATTGACTTTGACTAGTTTGACTTTTTCTTTGTTTGGGAAATCGATTAGAACGAAATAACTTTCGCATACGGTGTCCATTTGCGAAAAAAATTGTGTGGTCAGAATCAGCTCGAGGAGCCTGACGCAATGGCATTGGTTTCATCTGATTCTGATAAATTTTTATTTTTAGGCCTTCCTGGATCCATTTTGGATAAAATTTAGTGATGTGATGAGCTCCATGGGAAGTAAATGATTTTTTGAACAATTGATCCAAGGGTCCTTCCCTATAAGAAATTTAGAGAATTTCCAACCTTCCAAATTAGCCAATATCCAACAATGTGAAAGGAATTTATGATGGCTTTCCATATTATAGTTCCACTCTTAGTGGATTTGTTTGGGGAAAGAATCCATTCCAAAATATACTGTTGGGGGGAATAGTTTTCCTTTATTATTTTGTGCCACATGCCATTCCCATCTACCAGGCTCCAAGAGTTTTTAGCGGCCAAGTATTTTGCAAAGGAGAATATGTCCCTTAGTCCCCATCCTCCATTACCTTTTGGATTTGAAATGAGCTTCTTTGAATCCAACACTAGGGGCCAAGAGTTTTCTTTGCCTGCCCAAAGAAAGTGAAAGGATTTTTGAGTTATTTTATGTAAAACTCCTTTTGGAACACATGCTAGAGAGGTCCAAAAGAACGGTATTGATTCTATAAATGATATGAGGAGCACCAATCTTTCAGCTCTTGAAATCCATCTATCACACCAGGAGATAAATATCTTTTCAATTTTGGCCAACAACCATGCCCAATCAACTTTTATGTACCCGGAATCCTTGAGAGTGAATCCTAGGTACTTGAGGCCCTCTGTTGATCCTTTTATTTGTACTCGAAGGAGGGAAGAGATCTTTATTCTTGATCATTTAATTCCAAGAACATTAATGAGGATTTTTCTTGGTTTATCTGCATTCCAGTAGAGAGGCAAAAAGTATTGAGGATGTATTTTAAGTTGTCCAAATAAAAATCCCTTCCTTTGTAGAAGATGAGTATTTCATCTATGAATAGTAGATGAGTGAGAGAACAACTTCGAGAGATTTGTATGCATTTGAATTTGTTGTGTGACTGCATCTTAGATAAGATGACTTAGTGATTCAACTACTAGGAGAAAGAGAAAAGGGGAAAGAGGACATCCGTTCATGAGGCCTCTTTCTTTTTTCAAGAAAGGAGAAGCTGAGCCATTTATGAAGAGAGCAAAGGAAGTGGTAGAGATGTAGCTAAGAACTAATAGAACAAAGGAGTGAGAGAATCCCAAATGAATAATGAGTAACATGATGTATAGCCAACTGACATGATCAAAATCTTTGATTAGGTCAACTTTGTAGGTGATAACCTTTTTCCTTCCAGAATGTATTGAGTGTAAGCCCTCTTGCAATATCACTATGGCTTGATGGATTTGTCTTCCTCTTAAAAACCCAAATTGTTCCCTGTAAATATTATCAACAAGGATCTCTTTTAGGTGGTTAACTATGATTTTTGAGATAATTTTGTAGATGTTGTTTCAGAGGGAGATGGAGCGGAACTGGTCAAAGGATTGTGGATTGTCAGACTTCAGGATGAGGGAAATGAAAGTGGAGTTGAAATGGGATAAGACTTGGCCATTAGTGCAAGAATATTATATGGTTTTGAGAATATCATGACCAAGGATATAAAAAATTCCAGTATAAGATTCTACTGGAAACCCATCCAGCCCCGAAATTTTGTCTTTTTGGAAGTTGTGTAAAGTTTTTTGGAGCTCTTCTTCTGTGAATTATGCCACTAGAGATTCATTTTTATCTTGATATAAAATTTTGGGGAAGAGTCTTGCAACCTTTAAAATGGCTTCAATTGTCGATCTCCACTCTTCCTTAAATAGATTTTGGAAATGGGTGTGCCTCTAGTTGCAATGTCTTCAAAGCTAGTGGCCATTGATCCATCATCCCTTTCTATGTCCCAAAATGTGTTTTTTATTTTTCTACCATTTTACACATGGTGGAACAACTTTGTGTTGTCATCCCCAGATTGAAGCGAAAGAGCTCTTCTCTTTAGGCACCATTATTTTTCTCTGGAACTAAAAATGTCATTCTTTTTCTTTTCTAGTGAGAGAATTTTTTATTTTTGTTCTTCAGAAAAGTTTGTGTCCATCTTTGCTTCCATCCATTCTTTTAGTTGTTACGCTATTTCCAAAAGAGCTTGGTTTTTGTTTTAATTTTTTTTCATTTCTCCAAGCAATAATTGCCTTCTTCACCCTTTGTTTTTTTTCTAGGAATTGAATAGGGGGATACTTGGGGATATTTTAATTTAGAGGAATCCAAGTGTTTCTGACCAGATCCATATAGATTGGGTCCTCTAACCATGTAGAGTTGAAATTGAAGGGGAAAGGAGATTTTATTGGGTCAACAGCGAATTCAAATAGAATATGGGAGTTTTCCAAGATCCCCCCCTGAGGAGACCCGTTGGTGGAAGAAAACATTACCTTGCAGAAAATATTGAGAAATTAGGAAACAATCAAGTCTTTTTGCAATATGGGTATCACTAGTTCGCATGTTGCGCTAGGTGGGAGATAGCTTGGGAGGGAAAGGGTTAATCAATCTGTAGTCTTCCGGGATTTTTATGAAATATATAGAGAGATGATCTACTTGAGTTGTAGAGCCCCAGATTTCACATGAACCAAGAATAAAATTTAAGTCTCTCCCTACCTGTCTCTATATTTATTTTTGCATCTATTATATTCAGAAAATTACATAAATATTGGATTTTTCAGCAATCTTTGATTTATAAAAAAAATCATCCTAAGAACTTGTAATAAATATTTGTGGATTAGGAAACAATTTTTTATGGCTATAAATGTAGGGTGATATTCTCGTATATCTTGATTTAGCCAAGTAAGATCTGAAAATGCTTGAGTAAGATCATTTCATATGTTTTCCTCAACATTTATTTGGCGAGCATACTGGGGAGATCTTCAATATCTCTCTGGTTGATTTTTATGCTTGATTAACATCGAATACATCTATTTTTTTATATTGATTCTTTGATTGTTTTATTTCTTAATGACTATACATGTTGCAAGGCAACCTAATATTGAGCTCGATCTTCAAGATCAGACCAACATTTCTTTAAATTTGCTTAACACCATTTTAGACACTGCTAATACTCGGACTGAGCTTAATCGTTCATGGAAAGCAATTGAACAAGACATAAGTTCCCAGGAACATTGGGAAGATAGACGTAGACAACCTATGAATCAACCATAACTTTATTTTCCTTCATCTTTGACCTTCTTTTCATGTCCTTATACCCTCGTGTTTCTAGGAGAAGAAGAGGCTTATCACTTGAAATTAATCCTATTGCTGAAATAGGAAGAAGGAACGTTGTGTTATCAGCCCAACAAAGTGCTCTAAGGAAAACCTTGTCTGATTCATCTAGCTCGTCTTTCTCTCCCTTACCTATCATCCATAAAATGGCATCTAGTGGTGGCACTGGAAGTGTTTCCTCGTCTCAGTATTTAGCTTCGTCAGTGATTGGTAGCTTATATAGTCACCAAGTCCCTATCCAATCTACCACTAATCCCACCAAAGTCATTAAAAAGTATGGGATTTTTCAATTTGAAGAAGATGTTACAACCACACCGTGGCATGTTTCCTCTCCTCTTAACCTAGTACCTGCTACTCGTCCACTTCCTAAATTCAAAGAGCATATTTCTAGGTTTCCAGGGAATAACACTGTCACTACAAATGAACACTTGGTGGCATTTTCTAATGCATGTCACAACATAGGAGCCAATGACAATGATACTTGCATGTGCCTATTTGTCAATTCCCTAGAAGGGAAGGCTGTGGCCGATTTCTTTGACCTTCCTCCTAATATTATGTCTACTTGGGAAGAGTTAGTATATTGGTTCAAATCCACCCATGGGAAATCTAAAAGCCCAACTAAGAAGTTATGGGAGTACAATAAAATATCTTATAAGGATGGTGAAACCATCAAGTCCTTCAACTTGCGTTTCACCAAGTTATATAATCAAATCCTTGAACTCATTTAACCTCAGAACCAATCCACTTTCATGCATTATTATAATGCATTACCTTCCCCCTATAGTCATAGCATTGAGGAAAAATCCATTGATAACCTCGGTTTCGTTCTGCATACTTGCTTCGAGTTTGAAGAATAGCTTGAAAGAACATGTCTTCCTTAGGGAGAAATAGTTAAACAGACAAACACGTCTACCCTCTTACAGCTTGTACAAGACATGAATAATCGTATGATAGCGTATGAGCAAAAGGGAAATGTCTCCCCCCCCCTAGAGCTTCATCATCTTCTACACCCCCCTTTAGAAACCCAAATGAAAATAATTTTTAACCTAAATTTATCATGCCTCATAGCTGGTGTAACTTTTGCGATGAACACCACGAGAAAACCACATGTGAATTAAAGAAGAGTGCTAGACATAAGATCTTTAGTAAAAGACCGAAAACTACCATCGTTGTCCTAGATTTTGCAGAGCCAAAAAATGTCATGATCATCAATACTAGGAACAAATCCTACGCTCCCAAAGGAAAATATGATCCTCCCCACAACTCTTCTAACCCGAGCTCATCCTCACCAGTTTCTACTGTTTAGGTTCCTAAGGTTCCAGATAGTCAAGGAACTACCTCCCCTCTCCCATCTTCCAAATACAATATTCTAAATCAGTTGGCCAACATCAAAGCAAATGCAACCCTTCTGGACATGGTTGTCGTCCTTGAACAACAGAGGCATCTCAATAATTCATGGAAGGAAAAGATTTCGTTGTAGCCAACATATCTGAAGAGGTAAATGAAGAGGATTCATCTATAAATAAAGTAGGTGTACATAAATTTATATACCCTGTAAAAAACCCCCCTTTTTATATTTCTATAAAGATTGTGGATAATATCACCCATTGTTGCCTCATTGACTGTGGTTCGGGCCCAAGTGTAATGTCGAAGATTATTATGGAAGAGCTAGGCTTGTCTTATACAAATGAAAACGCCAGAATCATGCTCTCTTATAATAGTCTACAACAAACGACCATAGGTGAAATCAAAGGCGTAACCTTGGTTTTGTGCGCACACCCTGAAATAAGGACTACCCTTAATATTCAGGTAATTGATATGCCAGTAAGAAATTACTCAATCATCTTAGAAAGATATTGGAAATCTTTGATAGGTGGATACCTCTCACTCGATGGGACACACTTATCTGTTCCTCGGAATGGTAAAAACATCATAGTCCTTAGAGAGGGAAGGATTTCACCTTACATAGAAAGTGTTCCACAACCTAATGTGAATTATATAGAAGAGGACCTAGGGGTGTATTCCATCTTTTCCAAGGAGGATAACATTCCCTTGGAAAAAATTGACTTAGACGATGGTATGTGGCACATGCACTTTGATGATTCATGCTCTAATGAATGAAACAAAGCTAGTATTATCTTGTACTCTCTTGTGGGGAAAATTCATAACTTTTCTTATAAGTTGGAGCTTGCTTGCACAAACATGTCACTGAATTCGAAGCTTTATAATTAGGCATTGAAAACGCCTACAACCTGGGTTGTGGTCCCCTTAAAGTTTTTGGGGATTCCGAGCTTGTTGTGAACCTTGTATGTAATATATACTCTCCTATCAACAAGTTGATGAAAATATACACCCAAACTATTTGGGAACTTATCTCGAACCTACTATCTTTCAACATTACTCATGTTAAGAGGGAATTGAACTCAATGGTTGATCGGTTAGTTGTTTTTGCAGCCTCTCCTAATCGAAAACTCTTTCCACACAGGCCTAATTGTTCTTTTCAATCTCTATATTGTCCACATATCCCTAACAATATAGAATCATGGATGGTCTTCCCTAGTGATGAGAGCATCTGTGCTTTCATTCAAAATGAACCTGATAAGCCCAAGGAAATTATATCCATGGAAGATAACAATATTCCTAAGGTCTTGTCTCCTCTACAAAGTTCATTTTCATCGAGTGATGTAGGCAATAAAGAGAAACATAAAGAAGAGGAGTCGAAAAGGAAGGTGAGTTAAACCATCTCCTTGAACATTGGGACACTCGAGTCTCCAAATAATGTTAAAATAGGTGCCCAATGTTCTGATGAAGAGAAAATGAAGTTTGCCAAGTTGCTTGGTGAATTTCAAGATGTTTTTTCTTGGTCTTATGAGGATATTCTTGGTTTTGATCCCTCTCTTATACAACATGCCATTCCCATCAAGGAAGGAATAGAACCAGTTAGGAAAAAACAAAGACCTATCAACCTTGCACTGGAAGCAACTATTTGAAAGGAGTTGGAAAAACTCTTGAAAGATGGAATCATCTTTCCGGTCAAGTATTTTGAATGAGTTTCCAATTTGGTTCTCGTTCAAAAAGCAACTGGTCAGATCGGATTATGCGTTGATTTTCGTGCATTAAATCGGGCTATCATAAAAGATCACTTTCCTCTCCCTAATATTGAAATTATTTTGTAGCAAGTTGCAGGGTCACAGATGATGTCCTTACTTGACGTTTTTTCTTGTTACAATCAAATCAAGGTAAAAATGACATATAAATATAAATCTGTAAATGTTTTGAACCTACACAAAATAGATCTAGCTAAACAATGATACACACATTTGCAGAGAGAATAGGAGAAAGAAGAAGAAGGAGAGAAAGAATGAAATAATTCTCATGAACCACTATGAATAATGAATAATTTACACATGATATACTCTGTATAACTCAATGAATGTGCACTGGAGGAGAACCAATGCACCATAGTGGTGGTCTAGAGTGATCTGGATACACACCAATAGTTACGGGAGTGAACTGCCACCTAGTCTAGTCTCTCAGGAAGTTACGGGAGTGAACTACCACCTAGTCTAGTCTCTCAGGAAGTTACGGGAGTGAACTACCACCTAGTCTAGTGTCTCAGGAAGTTACGGGAGTGAACTGCCACCTAGTTGAGTTAACTGACTAAACAGAGAGTAGTGAGGAGTTAACTTAGGGAATCAAGGCTAATGCGCCACTTTGGTGATGATACCAAGGCAAGGTTGAATTAACATGGTGATGATCCCAATGTTGCATGGTGACAAAACCAATATAGCATCTAAACTCAACTCGACTAGTCAAACTGAAGTGTCAACTGAAAGAGAATATTCTCCAGGTGGAATATTCTCCCCTAAATTATAGGAGACTATATAATGACTAATTATGACTAATAAACAAGGAAAAACCTTAGGAAAAAGAAATCCTAGGTGTGTGTGAAGTAACTCCAACACCCCCCCTGAACATCACTATGGTGAAAATAAAGATTGGGTCCCGACAACGAGGCCATGTTAGGTACCCAAGTACAAAAGATACACTGAAAATAAAGTGAGGAAAGAGGGAAAACCTCATGGGAAACCCCCCCCCTCAAGGTACAATGTATGTAAAAAGAAGAACTATAGTTGCTAGGCAACTGTGTCCTTTAGTCCAAGACGACTTTGCAGAGAATGGAACTTTTTCTCAGTGAAGGTCTTGGTGAAGATGCATGTCGTATGTTCTGATGAAGTATAGAACTGTAAGTCGATGATCCCCTCGTCTACTAAGTCCCATATGTAGTGCATGTGGATCTCGATGTGCTTCATCCGCTGCCTCTGAACTGGATCTCTGTAGAACTTCAAAGTGCTCTGGTTGTCACACCATATGACGATCAGATGATGAAACTGAATTCCCAACTCAGTGAGAAAATGTTGTATCCACATAGCCTGAATGGTTATGTTAACTACCCCACTGTACTCTGCCTCAGCTGAATATAGAGCAATGGAAGCTTGTTTCTTGCTTGACCAACAGATAGGCCCGGAACCAAGACTGAGTGAGTAACCAGATGTGGACTTGTGATTAGTGTTATCGCCATCCCAGTCAGAATCAGTAAAACCAATGAGATATAATGTAGATTATGTTGCATAATGAATCCCAAAGGTGATGGTGCCCTGAACGTATCGAAGGATACGCTTTGCATCTTTCCAATGTAGCTCATGCGGCTCCTGCATGAACCTGGAAACTGCTACAACTGCATATGAGAGGTATTTTCTAGAGTGTGTAAGATACAACAAGCTCCCCACTATCTTTATGTACAATGTGTTGTCAACGAGTGGAGTCTCCCCTCCATCCTCAAGTTTGAATCCTGATAGGAAAGGAGTCGGAGCAGACTTGTAGTATGTCATGTGAAATATCTCAAGGAGATATCGTGCATACTTGGCCTGAGACAGTTTGACGCCTGATGCATCCTGACTAATCTTGAGTCCAAGGAATAAGTGTAGAGGACCCATGTCCTTCATAAAAAACATGTCATGTAGAATCCTCTTGACTGTAGCAATCACCGAAGTCGAGCACCCGGTGATCAACAAATCATCGACATACAGAACTAAAAGTAGAAGTGAATCAACCGTCCTGAGCATGTAGAAATTCGGTCTAATTTAC
Source organism: Picea engelmannii (assembly GCA_009831015.1). NCBI lineage: Eukaryota > Viridiplantae > Streptophyta > Pinopsida > Pinales > Pinaceae > Picea > Picea engelmannii. Next base: position 466,131 of record ML782132.1, on the reverse strand, counting down.
AACGTACAAATTTTTGTGACAATAGGTTAGAGTCCATCTTGGCATACCATTCCCTCGGAGCCTGCTTGAGGCCATAAAGGGACTTCTTTCGTCAACAGACCAAAGATGAGTCTTGCATAAATATCTAGGGTTTCTCCATGTAGATCTCCTCAAAGAGATCGTCGTGAAGAAATGCATTCTTCACGTCCATATGATGGAATTCCCATCCTTTGGTTGACACAATGGCAAGTGCCAATCGTATGGAATCCATCTTCGCTACTGGAACGAAGGTCTCATCATATTCAATACAATGAACCTGCTGAAATCCTTTGGCGACAAGCCTAGATTTGTATCTATTGATCTGTCCATCTACTGTGCTCTTGGTCCTGTAGACCCGTCTGCATATGACAAGTTTCCTCCTATAAGGGAGGGCAACCAAATCCCAAGTTTGGTTCTCGAGGAGGGAGTTGTACTCTTTTTGCATGGCGGATTCCCAAAAAACATTTCCAGCAACCTCGCCATAATACTGTGGATCTGAAGATTGAACCAAGAAAAGATGTCTGGAGGGAAATGATTCAGTGGAAGTGACTGCAACAAGAGGCTCCTTGAAATCTGATCGTGTCCTCCTAGTGTCATCTGGATCACCAACGAGATCCCCTACATCATGAAGAGAAGTTTGTGCCCACTTGGGCCTCTACTCTGGCTCTGTAACTGCATCTGGATGCTCTAAATCTACATCTGACTATACTGACTCTGAATCGAAATCATCTTAGTCCTCTGAATCATAAATCACATCTAAAGAAGAGTCATCATGTGCATGTTCATCATCTCGAACAGGTGGAAGAATGAAGGTGTCTGCATGTGGCTTCTGAAGTGCATGCAAGACACTTTCCTCGAATTGGAAACTATGTTCAATGATGAGAAGGTCTAATGAAATATCAATAAGCCTATATCCCTTCACACCGTCGGGGTATCCAAAAAAAATGCACTCAACGCTCTGTGGATCAATTGCCCTCCTCTTTTCAGAGGGAATCCAGGCCCATGCATATGAACCAAAAATGTGAAAGTGGGTCACTTCCGGTTTGAGGCCACTCCAAGCCTCGTAGGGGGTCTTATCCTTGATATATCTATGAGGAGATCTATTTTGGATGTATGTTTCATAGTTAAGTGCTTCATCCCATAGTCTCTATGGTAGTGACTTTGCATGCAACATGCAAGATGCCATCTCCTTTAGAGATATGTTTTTCCACTCAACAACTTTGTTTTGCTGCGAAGTATAGGGAACTGTGTGCTACAAATGAATCCCTGCCTCATGGAAAATATTGTGGATCTCATGATTCACATACTCTCCCCCCTTATCAGTTCAGAGGAATTTGATATTCTTTCCGGACTGTGTCTTAACTAAGGCTTTGAAATCTTTGAGCTGTTGAAAGACCTCGAATTGTTTCCTGAGAAAGTAGATCCAAGTAAAACGTGAGAAATCATCAACAAAAATGAGAACAAACCTCACTTTTCTAATGGATGGATGTGAAAAGGGACCCATAAGGTCAATGTGAATCAGATCTAAAGGTGCGGAAGCTCGCTGAGAATTTCCTTTGTCGAATTTCTCTTGAGGGTGTTTTCCGAGAACACATCCCTCACATACTCCCTTGGAGAAATGGATGTTTGGTAGACTATCAACTAATATGTGCTTGCTAAGTTGTTACATGTATCTGAAATTCAAATTTCCAAACCTTGCATGACATATCCTACTGCTTTCATCAGCATGAGTGTTACACATCATTTTCGTCATCCCTATGATCGTTAATGATGTAAACCTATATGTTGCCTTTAGAAGGACCGTGATTTATTTCTCTCTCATAGCCATTTAAGAGGAGGATATTGTTGCTTACTGTTTCTTGCCCGAGTAATATTTCCTCGGGCAAGAAAGAAAGAAGGGAGAAGAACTTTCCTTGAGAGAAGAAGTTGTGTTTTCCTCTGTGAAAACCCTATTTTGGAGGATTTTCGCAAGCTGCACCATAGTTGGGGTGCGAAAATGACTAATTTCTGTAGGCTGTGCTATAGCTAGGGCATGGAATTTCTGCAGGTTGCACTATATCCAGGTCGTGGTGGCCTTCGTACGTGGGAAAAATTAGCGTTTTCTCGATGCTTCTAGAAGGATAATCTTCTATGGTGAGGTGGCCTCCGAATGGTTTGGATCTTACTCACTTTAATGATTTAGTGGGATCATCCTAACCTCCTCACCTTATCCTCTTCAACTTATAAAAGAAGAGGAGATCTCAGGGAGAAAGTTAGTTTGATTGGGTTGGAAAGTTCTTGAGCCTTTGAGATTAGTTGAATTTGGCTTGGAATTATTAGCTTGGTTAGAGTGGCTTTGAGATTTGCTTTGTCAAGATAGATGTCAGATCTATAGTCTCAGAATCCATTGGAGCAAGAAGTGTGTGGGAAGCAAGGAATTGTTGGAAGAAACCTTATGACATCAAGGCATATGGTTGTAATCTCTCTTCCTATTATTTAATATAATACAGTGGCATGCTTCTTTCCCATATAATTATCTTTATTTTATATCATAATTCCTTGATCATATGCATAGGTTTTCATTGAATATACTTCTATCGCTTTCACTTTGGTTGGTTTGTGTTTCACTGCAGGATTAGTATCACAAGAGCACCAAAGCGAAGCAGGAACAACAAAGACATAAGGAAGCGACATTTAAAGGCATGTCTATCATCTTTTGTTCGGTAGTAAATTTGATAACTAGAGCCTAGGGAAAGCGCCATGTCCTGTCGTGTTTTGTTCTAGATCTAGGTGGATCTAGGGGGATTAGTTTATGTCCACATTTACCGATTTACCCGATAACAAAATTGGCGAATCAACTCGGGAAACAAATGTTTTCCTATTTTTCCTTGTTTTCTTGCTTTGATTGCTTGGTTTCTGTTTTCTGAGTCATTGGAAGATCCATCTTGACTCTCTGACTGTTAAACTTCACTGGAAAACCAGTCTCAATTTTTAATTTTTTCCATTTTTGTTTGATTTTCGCACCCTGCTTTGAGGGACAGTGCGACGACTTAGTATTTCCGTGCCCTACCTATTTTGACTAGTGCGGAAACATCACGCCCTACCCATATCTGGCCCGCGGAAATCAGTGATTTCCTCACTGTGCTAGTCTTCCAGCCTGCGAAAATTGTGAAATTTTTTATTTTTGATCGTTTTCCTTACCCAAACCTTGGATTGGGTTTTAGGGTGAATTTTTGGGTTTGATTATGATTTGTTTACAGTCTACTTGATATTTTTTTATCTGGTTTTGGCCATCTTTGCTTTTTTTTCTTTTGAAATATTTGGTCTCTTGATTTGAGTGTCTTTCAGTTACGAAGCATCGTTTTTTCTTTAGAATTGTTCGGTAGAAGAACTTCTTTGTCTTTTATTGAATAATTCATTTTAAAAGGGAAAATTTGTTTGGGTTGCTTTGTTTTACATAGATTGGCTATTGATTTTAGTTATCTTTGAAACGGAGTTTTAATTTTCTTGCTTTGCACTAATCTTGGGGACGTCCTTGCATTTGAAGTAGTGAATCGTGTATTGGTGTACAATAACTTTGAATCATTTCTTGAAAGTATTGATATTGATGATTTTTAAGGTTTTGGTACATTGTGCATATGGGAATGGTAAATGTTTTCTCCTTCTCTTAGCATAGCTTTCATCGAAATGAAAAGATTGCATCTTCATCTCTTTGCATAAACTTTCGAGTCGGTCAAAACACCATATTGTCCACACCATCTTCCTTTTGAGTAACAACAACCTTAAAATAAATCACTTATAAAAATTGATTAGACATTTTTATACTTTCTGGTGGAAAAACTACATTAGATTAGTTCTAGGGCTTTGGAAAAGGCATGAAAGATAACTTTCCAAAGCTACAAACAAACATAGAATCTTGAGTTAGGGAGCGATAAATCCACTTATTACATTTTGTCCTGGGAATCCCTTCTCACACAAGGGTCAATCACGAGGTCGCATTGAGACTGGCAGAGTTACTCACCCTACTTTGTTGGTCTTAGTGTAAAGATTGCACATATTATGGGGGTTGCTTGAAAGGTATACCCACAATGATGAGTGGAAGCCTTTCAAGTTGATTTCAGGCTAGATACCCTGCCCTTGCATGTGGATCAAACTGTCGACTATTTCCCCAGGCATCACTGTATTAATTGGTAACCTTAGTGGCCTATCTCTTTAGGGTATTTACACAAAGTGACTGTGGAGGGGAAAGTCTTCACGGTACCTGGAATTGACGTTGGCCAAACTCACTCGGGCTCCTTGGAGGGTATACCCATGATTATGTGTGGGAGCTTGCACCAGGGTGTAAGTCCATTAAGAAGGTCGTCAATGTAACTTTTCCACCTGCTCTATCTCAACCCCTTCTTAATTTGTTCCCGTGACGTTGGATTTAATCACCAACTAGTGTGCTCATTGTGAGAAGGCTTTGTTTGCTTGCTTTCTTACTAGATTTCTAGCCTGTGTTGTTTGTTTTCCCTAGTGGACTCTAGATTGGATTTTTGTTTTTAATGGTGCCAGTTCTCGAAATGACCAATGAAGGAACCTCTGCTCCAGGGGAACCTTTTGTTTTTCCTTCTTATGAAAACATTGGTCCTCCTCACATCGCTACTTTAAGCCTTCCAGGTCTCACAATTGGATTACCAGTATGGTTGTTTTCCACTTGGGTAATATCGAATGCAGTAAGTGCTTCGGTCGTAAGAACTTCTCCTCAAGAGCATCAATGTCATGTTGATCCTTCACCTTCTTCACCAGTAATATCTTCTTCACCTTCTTCACTTGCAAGGTCTTCTTCCATTTCATCTTCTTTGCCGAGTGAAAGCTCTGAGGCTAGTAACCCGATGGATAAGAAGAAGAAGAAAAGGAAGAAGAAGAAGAAGAAAAATAAACAAGGGTCCAAAGTTCCAACCACTGTTGGATGTGTTGGAAAGAAACCAATTATTGTTGATCATGCTGGGAGTGTTGATGATGCCAAGAACACCCAAAAAACCCGTAATCCAAAGTACCCTTGCCGGATTTGTAAGGGTAGCCATCTTCTTAAGGATTTCCCTGGTCTATCCAAGGTTATAGAAGCATGGTCTACACACCCTCGCCAACCCATGTCGTTAGCCTCTGAACATCATGTTGATGACCTCTTGTCAACTAGTCACGATATAGTTGGGAAGAAGAAAAGTAGAGCTCAGTTCCCGTGCATGTTATGCAAAGGGAGTCATCTAACTCACCTTTTCCCCTGTATGGATGAAGCCTCAAAATTCCTAGAAGACATGACTGTTTCACAGCCTTAACTTCCAGCTGCTTATCAGAAGCTTACTCTTGAACCACCTGTAGTTGATGGAATGATCAATCTGGCCCCTTCGTCGGTCAATCCAGTTGATCATGTCGTCAATCTGGTCACGTCCTTAGTTGAACCAGTAGACATAGTAGTTGATCTAAACCCACCCTCGGTCAACCCCACTCTCCCTCTAGAGAGTGAAATCCAAGTGGTTGATCCGATCTCTTCCTCGATCAATCTTGCTCTCCCTCTAGAGAGTGAAACTCGAGTGGTCAATCCATTTCCACCCGTCGACCCCATTCTCCCCTTGGAGGATGCAACCCAAGTGGTCGATCTGATCTCGCCATCATTTGATCCTACTATCCCGCTCGAGAGTAAAACTGATACTGCCCACATTTTTCTCATTGATACAGAATCTACCATGCCAGGGGGTATTCCTCCTTATCCCGTGGAACCCCCTCCAAGTAATGAGGCCATCCGTTTTGATTGGGGTGTGCTAACTGGACCTCGTCTTCCCTCTCACATTCCTTTCCAGATTACAATGCAAGTTTTTGGTTGGGACATTCCTTAGATGTTGATAGATGAAGGTGCATCCATTAGTATTTTGTCCTCATTTGCTTGGCAAGCTTTGGGTTGTCCTTAGCTTGCCCCAGTTACGTATAATTTGTTAGATTTTAACAAAAGAACCAGTCAACCTTTAGGGACCCTTCCTCAGTTCCCTATAACTTTGGGAGGGAAAATTGTCTTTATTGATGTCATGGTAGTCTAGGACCCCTTGGATTTTTCTTTACTCCTTGGGTGAGATTATGTCTATGCCATGAAAGCTATTGTGTCCACTCTTTTTCATGTGATATATTTCCCTCACAATGGAAGAATGGTGACTATTGATCAACTTTCCTTCATTGGTCTTGATTAGATTACCTCCCTTAGTGGTTCTTATATGTAGAGGGTATTGCCCCTGCCACATGTTAATTATGTGGCGTTGTCTCCCATGACTTCATCTTTTGATGATTTGGATCTAGTAGTTGACATGGTGACCTCTTCGGTAGAGCTATTGGAGCCTGACATCCTTACCCCTCTCGCAACCCTTGACGTGTGTTCCTTCCAGAGTGTGTCTCTTCCATCAAATCAAGATCTCTTGGAAGCCATGACCGAGCTTTGTCCCTTAACATGGCGTCCTTCCAGAGCATTGCCCTCTTGGAAGCCATGATAAAGCACCAGCTTTGAGAATGATTTTCTGATTTCAAGCTCGTTAAAAATTGAAACCAGTTATGGGGATTGAACTTGGATTCTTGAGCATGATTTTCTGATTTCAAGCTCATTAAAAAATGAAACCAGTTATGGGGATTGAACCTAGATTCTCGAGCATGATTCTCTGATTTCAAGATCGTTAAAAAATGAAACCAGTTACGAGGATAGTTTTGCATCTCTATGGCAACTTCGCTAAAAAATGAAACAATGGTTATGAGCATAGTTCCCATTTCTGTGTCAAGCTCGTTAAAAAATGAAACAGTGGTCTAGGGATTATACCTAGAGTCACGAGCATAGTTATTCTCATGTGTCAAGCTCATTAAAAAATGAAACAACTTCCCCCTCTTCGTTTGGGTCAAGTCCTATGTATAGTATTTAAAGCTTCATTTCATTCTCCTTTGCAGTCAGATGAAATGAAGCTCGGGGGGCATTTGCCTTAGCCTCTGGACTTCATGCTGAAGTTGAGCTGCTAGCTTCTTAAGCTGCGGGCTAAGTACCGACCATGCGTTGGGAAGTCACAAGAATATTTTTCTATGGTTCAAGCTTGTGTAAAAATGAAACCACCTACCTCAAGCATAGTTTCCTCTGGTTCGATCTTGTGTAAAAATGAAACCAGGTCCAAGCATAGTTTTGTTTAGTTTTTAATCTTGTGTAAAAATAAAATCTATCCCAAGCATAGTTTTGTTTTGTTTTAAATCTTGTGTAGAAATGAAAACAATCCCGAGCTTATTCTTTTTTCTTTCTCATGCTCATAAATCAATGAGAATGTAACCGAGTATACTTTTGTCTTTTTTTCGTACCCGTCAAGATAACACGAAAACAACGAAACCTATAGAGAATTCTTTAAGCTATTTTCAGACTCTCTAAACATGAAAAGATGGCCAACCGATCTTGCTCTTTTCATGCTCGTAAAATTATTTGAAGAAAATGTTTGATGGGCGATAGTTTATCACTTTTTCGGTCCTATCGAACTATTTTACGAAAAAAGAACTGGGAGAGTTCTCTTTAAGTGTTTTTCAGACTCTCAAAATATGAAAAACCCCTGAGTTTTCTATCTTTGGACTCATTAAACAAACATCGAAAGACCCACATGGGACCGAACCACTCCTTCTTAAGGTTCGTTAAACATACTCTGAGGGACTCGTCCTAAGGATGAGCTTACATTACAAGAATATGTTATCCTTCTTGAGCTTGCATAAAAATATAGAGGTACTCTCCAGAAATGGTTGGGGGAAAATTGGGAAAGAAATGTCTATAAACCTATATTCCATGGAAGAGTCACCTTTGAACATGACACCCTTTCACTCGCTTTGTGTCTAGGTTTTCAAATCCATTTGTCTCTTGATCATAATCCTTTAAGATTACAAATTTGTATGTGATCCCTATTGTTGAATCAATTTTTTCTAGGACACTTGTCGTGTCGTCAATATGTTCAAAGAGATGTTCAACCTAGAAAGTCTTCTATTGTGTTAGCCACTTCTGCAGTCCTCAAGCCTTCTATTGAGTCAGCCATCCCTGATTCAGTCCTGAATCACTTGTTACTCTGATCTACATCAAATCTTGTTACCCATTTCGTGTCATTGATGTGGGATACATTAAGGCCCTCCTGTGACAACTCTTTTCCTGTCGACTTCAACTCATTATCCAGGAAACAGACTTAGAAACCAATTGGTACCTTGGAACCTACATGCCTCAATGACAGGTTTCCTCTCTTTCAACAATGGGTTTTCATTATTGACCCTTGATTGGGAGATTCCGCCAAGTGTTCGACTTCAACTCATTAATTCAAATTTGTTGGATTGTACTAGAGTACCTTGGGAGCCATTGACATTAATGGTGATTTCCCATGCACTTGTTAATGGTATACACTAATGATCGATAATCAAGTGGTTTCTACCATGTTTGACTTCAGCACATGTATTCACATGGTTAGATTTGTACTATAGAGTGGTGGAGATGAAGACCTTGAATCTTTACTCATAGATTCAGGTTGCTTTGGAGTATATTCAGTTTGTACTGTTGCATAGATCCACATTGTATGTCTCGTGGCTATGTTCAAATTTGAGTCTTTAACACATAGATCCACAGTGTATTTTTGGTGGCTATGTTCATATTTGAGTCATAATGGCATGGATCCACAATGTATGTTTGGTGGCCATGACCTGTATTACTTGACATGGATCTTCACATGTCGGCATTTATACTTTGAGTCATTTGTATTCTGAGTATGGGAATGCCTACCTCAGTGATGATATATTATTGTACTGTATTTCCTTGTTTGTTGGTAGGTTTCCAACCGACTGTTACTTATTCCCTACACACACGACAAAGTATTTCAACTATCACTCTGTTCTAACTTCATACTTTGGGGGGCTCTTTGTTACACATTATTTTCGTCATCCCTATGATCGTTAATGATGTAAACCTATATGTTGCCTTCAGAGAGGTCAGTGGCCTGAACTCTTGAAGAAAGAAGGGAGAAGAACTTTCCTTGAGAGAAGAAGTTGTGTTTTCCTCTGTGAAAACCCTATTTTGGAGGATTTCCCCAGGCTGCACCATACCTGGGGTGCGGAAATTCCTGATTTCCACAGGCTGCACTATAGCTAGGGCACAGAATTTATGCATTCTGCACTATACCCATGTCGCGACGACCTTTGTATGTGGTAAAAATGAGCGTTTTCTCGATGCTTCTAGAAGGAGAAACTTCTATGGTGAGGTGGCCTCTGAATGGTTTGGATCTTACTCGCTTTCATGATTTAGTGGGATAATCCTAACCTCCTCACCTTATCCTCTTCAGCTTATAAAATGAGAGGAGATCTCATGGAGAAACTTAGCTTGATTGGGTTGGAAAGTTCTTGAGCCTTTGAGATTAGTTGAATTTGGCTTGGAATTATTAGCTTGGTTAGAGTGGCTTTGAGCTTTGCTTTGTCAAGATAGATGTCATATCTATAGTCTTAGAATCCATTGGAGCAAGAAGTGTGTGGGAAGAAAGTAACTATTGGAAGGAACCTTATGACATCAAGGCATCTGGTTGTAATCTCTCTTCCTATTATTTAATATAATATAGTGGCATGCTTCTTTCCCATAGAATTATGTTTATTTTATTGCATAATTCCTTGATCATATGCATAGGTTGTCATTGAATATACTTCTATCTCTTTCACTTTGGTTGGTTAGTGTCTCACTGCAGGATCAATATCACAAGAGCATCAGAGCAAAGCAGGAACAACAAAGACATAAGGAAGCGACATTTAAAGGTATGTCTATTGTCTTTTGTTCGGTAGTAAATTTGATGATTAGAGCCTAGGGAAAGTGCCATGTCCTATTGTGTTTTGTTCTAGATCTAGGTGGATCTAGGGGGATTAGTTTATGTCCACATTTACCGATTTAGCCGATAACAATGAGTAAGCAGTAAAGCAGAATCAGATTCAATGAATTCAGAAAATGTATACAATCTAGACTGATGATTTACCTCACCGGTAGCAACCCTGGAGTTGGTTTTCATGTCGTAGATTTCCACAGAGTTTGGTCTGAAGATTAATTTCTTTCTGGTGCCAGAATTCGTCATATGATACACGAAAAGAAGGTTGACAGAAAGTTTGGGAATGTGCAACACATTCTCGAAGCTTCCATTGGTGATTTCAATCCTTCCTTTGTCGGTGACTTCGACACGAGAGTTGTCCCCCATCAGAATAGGAGGACCTTTGCATGCATCCAATGAATAATAGAATACTTCTAAGGAAGCCATGTGATGTGATGCTCATGAATATACGATCCAAGCATCAGGAGAGGAGTTGATTGCAATCAAGGCATGGCTAGAATTTCCTTTCTTGGAATTCAGATCTTTTGGATTCTTCTGATTTGCACCCTCGGGGATGCGATCTCAAAGGTTTTTTTGTTGAAGTATTTGAGACATCATATCTATTTGTTTTTTCATGCATTCAGATTCTGAATGGAATCCTTTGTGACAGTACATGCATTTCTCCCATTTTCTTCCCTTTTCCCCTTTGGATCCAGAGGCATCAGTGAAGTGTTTTGTGTACCCTTCCTTTTTTGGATGTGCATGAGCTTTCCGTTTATCTTTATATTTAGATTTTTGATATTTTTCTCTGCCATCATGCACATTGAGTTCATGCGCCCTTGGGCCTTTGATTGTGCCCATGTTGATGAGCTTGGTTTTCTCTTGTGTCGGGGATTCGATAAAGTCCTCAAGAGAATGCATCTTCCAGTTGGATCCAGAGTTGAATCTAACATAATGGAATTTGGATACGAATACAGAGAATTCAGCACCAATATTGGAGAGAATGGTGAGAACCATTTGTTTCTCCTCCTTCAATTTATCAACCCCGTAAGCTTTGAGTTGTGACAGTAAATCCTAGAATTTTGTAAAGAAATCTTGGATATTCTCGAAGATTTTTGGATCCAATGTGAGAAGATCCACCTCCAGCATGTGTCCCCTCATCTCATCTTGTTTTCCAAAGATCCCTTCGAAGGTGGTCCATGCTTCATTGGGAGTCTTACAGGAAGATATGTGAAAAAGGAGATCGGGAGAAATAAGACTGCAAATTGTTCTGAGTGCCTCATCCATGTGATTTAAGTACTTGGATTTTTCTATGGCTGATGTCGGTTCTATATCTGTATTCAAGGTTAACCTGTACAACCCTTTAGTTTGGAGATGTATGGATATTTTCTCCTTCCATGCAAAATAGTTGTAAGGTGTAAGAACGAATTCTTTTTGGAAATCCATCTTTCTGTTGTCTTCAATATTTTGTACCTGCAAAAAAATTGGGTGTAGCTTTTTCTTAGCAGTCTGTCGACTCTGATACCATGTAAATGTGTTGAACCTACACAAAATAGATCTAGCTAAAAAATGATACACACATTTGCAGAGAGAATAGGAGAAAGAAGAAGAAGGAGAGAAAGAATTAAAGAATTCTCATTAACCATTATGAATAATGAATAATTTACACATGATATACTTTGTATAACTCAATGAATGCATGATGGAGGAGAAATAATGTGCCATAGTGGTGGTCTAGAGTGATCTGGACACACACCAGTAGTTACGAGAGTGAACTTCCACCTAGTCTAGTCTCTCAGGCAGTTACGGGAGTGAACTGCCACCTAGTTGAGTTAACTAGTCAACTACTCTTCAATTAACTGAATGAACAGAGAGTAGTGAGGAGTTAACTTAGGGAATCAAGGCTAATGCACTGCTCCAGTGATGATAGATACCAAGACAAGGTTGAATTATCATGGTGATGATCTCAATGTTGCATGGTGACAAAACCGATGTAGCATCTAAACTCAACTCAACTAGTCAAACCGAAGTGTCAACTAAAAGAGAATATTCTCCATGTGGAATATTCTCCCCTAAATTATAGGAGACTGGATAATGACTAATTATGACTAATAAACAAAGAAAAACCTTAGGAAAAATAAATCCTAGGTGTGTGTGAAGTAACTCCAACAAAAACCACCTTTATTACTCGTTGAGGTACCTTTTCTTATGAACGTATGCATTTTGTCTTATCTAATGTGGGTGCCACTTTTCAAAGACCTATGCAAATAGATTTTGATGATTTGATCGGCAAGATTATTCATTTCTATCTTATTATTGTCAACAAACTATATCATATTATTTAAACAAACGATAATTAACAATAATAAGATATCGATTACAGATATGGTTCTTTTCACCCATCCATGAATTACGCTCTATGTATGAATGAACGATGGCTAATTAATGCTTTGGTTTGTGTTTTCTTGAGATTGGAAACTGTGTAAATGCGTGGTTCTTCTCTCTAGAATGACTATGTGATTGTTCAATTTGCAAGTAAAATAATTGGTTGGTTGAGTTGTGCATTCGCTGGTTGTTCTGTGTGGTGAAAATTGTGATGGCTCTCTGTAGTTTTTAAATGGATATGGATGTTATCGCTCTGTGTTTTGTTGGAGGGTTTTTCTCTATTTATCCTTGCTCACCACTTCCTCACAGTTATGAGGGTAACCATGTCCAGTCGTATTCGGGCTGCTATATGGTTGGTGTTTATGTTTTTCGGACTGCCTTTTGGTCATTGTGTATTTTCCAGAGTCATGGTTGTGGGTTTTTGTTTCCATGGTATTGGCATCAATGTATCTCAGAAGTTGTTCTTAGGGTGTCCATTATGCCAAGATATATTCTTTATGGTTGATTGGGTGATATAAGTTATGCCTTGGGTCTACATTTCCACTAGCATTGTCATCAAATGAAATGGACAAAGGTTATACCTCTGTGTGTTCTGGTTACTTGTTATTTTCCAATGGGCATTCGCTTCTCCTCCACATCGTTGGCATACCCTACCTGTCATTGAATTGTTGCGCCATTACACAAACTAATATTTATAAGGAACCATGTTCTTGTATCAAAGGGTCTTTGCCTATTGATTGATATGTTTGGAGGACCTCTAGTCTCTTAGTGTTATTGGTGACCAAGAAAACTCTTAATTTATCCTTTGTATTTGTTGTTACAGGGCCCGTTTTGTTTTAAAACCCCTAACTATCTTACTCAAATCGGGCATCTTTCTGATTATCAAATATTGGTTGTAAAATGGAGTGGCTATGACAGTTGTGTCGAATACCTAGCTCGTTTTATTTGATTAAATTGGTTGATTGGGAATCAATGATAATGTGCAGTCAATGGATGTCTCTTCTCATTATGCTTTCGATCGATGTATTCTTACAACATGGTGTCAATTGCAAGTTGGTGTCTACTGTGTGTTTCACTAGTCTTGATCGAGATCATGGAAAATTGTGGAAATTGATGACTGTGATTTCATTGTTTCACTGTGTATCTATTATGGAGGCATCGTGCATGTTTTATTCAATTGCATCATTAGTGATGAAGCTCAAGTTTTGTATTATGGTTTCATTGAAAAGTTTTATTGGTTGATATAATGAAAAAGGCATGAAATTGGGCAAGTGTTAGAAGTATGTTCAATTTGGAAAAGGGACACGTGTGTATGTTTTATTTGGGTGATTGTGAATTATGGAGAGTGTTGATATTTTATAGCGATATATGATGAATAGAGATGGAGCAATGTTGTTGTGTGTTTCTTTTGATTTTGTTTTAAATGAAAGGAAAGAAATCAGAGACCAAGTATTCTCTTAACAGGACTGTTGAAAGTCATAGTGATTATGAGTATGATTACAGACTATGTTAATTCATAATTTTTGAAGAAATTGAATGTGGGACAGTGAAAATTTTTGACACACAGTAATTGTTAAATTCGTATTGGTATCTTTTGTATTGAATACCGAGTTTTTTTTATGGATTACTTGATTTAGTTTATGAACAATATTTGTTTTTTCCCTACCATTCTCTCCCTTACAAGTCCCTTTGCCTTCCCATATTCACTATCCACTCCTTGTTCTTAAAATTAAATTATAGTTAAGTTAAACTATGTATTATAACAATTAAAGGATGGCACAGGGATGAGTTGCAACGATATATTGTTTTGATTTACAATACAGTTGATTGTTTGACGATTTGTTGAGCAGTAATCCCTTAATTTTAATACTTTTTCACTCAATACAATCCCTCACATATCCCAAAACCCTTATTCACCCTGTTCTCATGGACAAGTATTAAACGATTTGTATGGATTGGATTGCATGAGTCTGAGGTATTGTTGAACCAAAATTTGTTTCACATTTAAAGAGATGTCATGTATGGTTGTTGAAAAAACTAGTTGCTAATCAATAAAGCATACAGGAGTGAGATTTTTCAGTAGAGGTAGCTATGGTCGGGGTAACAGAGGAAGAGTAAATTGGAACAGGGGCCCTAGAAGGCCAAGGTTTTCTATACATTTTGATGCAAACTCACAAGAGTTGAGCCAACTATTCCAAGCTGTATTTTTTAACTAGATTGGCCAAGGAGTGGTCCAACCTAGTCCAGAAAGGCCTCCCTTCCAAGCCCCACATGTCCCTAGTATCCCAGTTCCCCCTCATGTCTCATTACAACCTGAAGTCCCTGAAAACGACGGATGGCAAAATATTGTCCATCCGACAGTCTCCCAACATCGTGGCTAGCATAACTTGTCTCTACCTGATCCTACACCTGTCAATCAAATTTTCCATGATGCCCCTTCCCACTCACCAATACAGTCTTCCCATGCAAGAAGAAGGTTAAAAACCGAGGCCCACCATACTCCTGACAAAGGAAAATTTTTTGTTCCCCCTCCTCTCCCTCAAATGACTCAGCCAAATCCATGTCATCATGCATGCATTTGAGAGATGATTGCCCTCATGTTATCAATGAGATTAGGCCTAAAGGCTCCACACATCCTAAGGAAAATTCAGATAAATCAAAGGGTGACAACAGAAACAGGGGGAAGATTGCCTCCCAGAGTGGCAAATATGGGTTTTAAGTTTTTTTATTTATTGATTGTTGAGAACAATTGACTTCTGAAATTTTGACAACACACTAATTTTTTGATATAATTTCAATTATCATTGATATAAATTGTCAAATTATGAGAGTGATGATGGGAGCCACAAGGAGG
>ML782132.1:434685-448718 GCA_009831015.1 Picea engelmannii | reverse complement strand
TTTATGCTTTAATTGTGATAGCAGGTACAATAAGGGACATAAGTGTGGTGAGAAGAAATTATTCTACATATATTGTGAAGAGGAAGAAGAAAAATAAAACGAACAAGAACCATCTCAAGATGAAAACGTAGAAGAGATTTCTTCTGAAGAGTTGAATCCCATGATATCATGTAATGCATTCGATGGAATTAGCACTCCTAAAACCCTCAAGATTGGCAGATATATCAAAAAGAAAAAGGTAATAGTCCCAATTGATTATGGTAGTACTCATAATTTCATTCACTATAAATTAGCCAAAGCTCTCAATTTGTTTATATATCTAGCGCTCGAGTTTCAAGTAATGATTGCAAATGGAGGAACTATCAATTGCTCAAGAAAATTCCATAAGATCAATCTTACTATGGAGGAATATGTAATGAATAGTTGATAATCCAGAAGAAAGAAAAGGAGAGGGAAGAAGTTTATCCCATAAATATTTCCTTTCATAATAAGGGTCGTATGTTTCAAGGAAAAGGAAGGTTAGATTATGAGAGGGGGGAAAGAAGTGAGTTCCTAAGACAACTTTTGCATGGCCCAAGAGTTGGTTAGATGTAAAGAGTCTACAACTAGTGAGGAGACCTCTTGATTTCCTTGAAGTATCCACTCCTGTGAAGTTCCATCTCAGTAGGTAGGAAGAGAATGATTTGACAGTTGCATCTCCTTACATCATCATTTCCCAGAGAACAATGAGATTGGGATTATGGATTCCAATCAACCTCCAAATGGTCATTCTTTTTTAGGGGTTGGCCAACCCCCTGTAATTGTGTGAGAGAAAAATAATTGAGGGCCTTGTTCAGAGGTCGATGCTGTAAGATCCGCAAAAATAGATTTATATTTGTCAGATTGAAATTTTGTTTGTGCTTGCTTTTGAGAAAGAGAAATTAAAGACTTATTGCCTCTAGTTAAAGGTTTTTTCCCTAGGTCCACAAAGGTTCTGATACCTCCTTGAATTCTGATGGGGATCTCATATGGTTCACGAACAAAGGACCCTAGGTTGTACTTTAGGGGGGAGGGAAGGATGAGGGGAAGGTGATGGAGGTGAGATGAGAACCAGAGAAGCGAGGGGAGGGGAGGAGAGGACGAAAGGGGGAATTTTAAAATGATAGGGGGTGGGAGAGAAACGAGATGAACCAAGGCAGGAATAGAGATTCCCAAAAGTCCTACTAGAAAGGACATGTCTAGGGTTTTGGGGGAGGAGAGAGTGATGGGGAGCTGTGAAGGTCTTGTGAAAAAAGAGAGGAGGAAGTAACAGATTTTGAAGGAGGAGAGTGAATCTTACCCAGGATAAAATCCGACATCAAGACAGGGGGATCTTGTTGCAGGTCAGTTGGAGGATCCTGGTATAGAACTAGAGATGGAGAGCCTACTTTTGTCATTTGAAAGTTGAAGGAGGCGAGTAGGGGAGATCAGTCCCATGTGATTTCAACGAATATTTCTTTACCCATTTATGTTTTTTGACTTGCAGGGGACAATCCTATGCTAAGTGACCATAGACATGGCAACGAACACATCTAAATGAAATTCCTTCATAGTCTAGTTCCTGCGTGAAAGTGTGCCTTTGGTGTTGTATGGAGATGCAATCTACTAGATTGTTTGTCAATTTGAATCCAACCCATTACCATATATCCTTTTTTCTTGTAGGAAAGATCCGCTTTGTAGTAGTTCCCCATGGCGGTGCCAATTTTTCGAAAGATCTCTTTCGTTTAGAAGGAGATAAGTAAACCAGAAAGCCTAACCCAAATAGGGGTGATTTCCTGACGAGAAGTGGAGGCATTGAACTTGGGAGTCCAACATTTTAAAAATAGTGCTTGTGTTCCATAGCACCAAAGTCTTGATAGAATGGCAGAGGTGTCTTGCTATGATCTGGAAGTCCAAGCTAGCCATCCTTTCACCAAAACAAGGTTGGAAGGTTCATAGCCAAGAAGGGTGGCGAAGGTTGTTACAAGCCAAGACTTAAGTATGTCTAGGGAAGGTGTCTTACCCATGAATCTACCAACCAGAGTGGTATTTTGCATGGTGACTATATCGTTTAGCTTGATTTAGTCCCAAGTGTTAATTTTATGGGCCCTTCCCACTTCTTTATGCATTTTTTGGACTTTCGTGGTGGGTCCATTCCAATAGAGACTTTCATGGAGTTAGGTAAAGGTGGACAAAGTGATCATGACATGAAAAAATATGATGTAAGAGAGCTAACAAAACCTCTCGTCGTGGAAACTGCCTGCGGTTGCGAGTGAAACAAAACCAGTAAGAAGGGGGAGGAGGAAATCGGTGAGAGTGAGGAATTTTTCAAGGGAGAGGAGGGGGAGACTTGCGAAAGAAGGGAAGTGCAAGAAATGGGGGATGAGGGGAAGTACGAGCTCATTATATATTGAAGAGGGTAAGTTAAAGGAAGGTGATGGAGAATCTTGTGGAGAAGTGGAAAAGGAAATGTCATCCAGAGGGGGAGAAGGGGACAGGGAGGGGTTGGAAAAGTGACATGGATGTGCAAACAGACAATAATACTAGATCTCAATGGAAGGGTATGGATATGCCATGTAGTTGAGGAGCTCAAGATCCTCTAAGGGTCATCCATCTATCATGATCTAGAAGGATAGTGAGCAGAAGAAGGGGGGAAACAAGGTCAGGGGGGAGTCATGGATCCACAGTGTTCGAGGGCGGAGAAGGGAAGGGACAAGGAGTAGAGAGACGAAGGTAGGGGGAAAGTGTAACAGGGAGAAGCCTAGGGGTTAGGGATTTCTTGCGAAAAACCTATCCCCCCAAACCAATCGCAAGTCTAACCACAGAGCCATGCTCTTAATTCCAAAATATTTGTCACAATATTGACTTTCCTAACCTTCTAAGTCATCAAAACTTTAGTTATCTTGAATGCTTCTCTTGATGCTTTTCAAATGTCAAAACAACATTTAAAAAAATCTAAGTAATCTCTTACTTTTCTTAAAGCCATATAGACTAATTTTAGTCTCAGTGAACATTAACCATCATCATAGTCATCATTATAAGATTAACTCACTCTTTTATTTTTAAATACAATATTAAATAATATCAATCAATTTTTAACTTCACTATTTATTTTGACAAAATATATATATTAAGTTTTTAATTTCTACTATTTAATAATAATATTGTGATAAACATGTTTCAACTCAGAGATGAGAATATCTTTCACCTCACAAATTATGAGAATATGTTAAATTACCACTCACAAACCATGACAATAATGTTAACACAAATTATGACAATAATGTTAAATTAGCACATGCCCATTAAAATCTAAGTCTATTAATATAGACTTTAGATGAAAAGTAGAAGGTTGAATTTATGAATCAATATATGTATCATGTAGCTTCACTATTTGTAGGCGTATATCAAATTTAATGTACCATTTAAATTTATAATATTATAATATTAAAACATAGGGAAAGAACGCAAGGGTCACGTTTACCCCCACTAAATATATAGAATGCAATAAATTACCTTTTCAATATAAATTATAACATATCAAAGTTAAAGTGATTAACAAATTTACATCAATAAGCAATTAGCTCATAATACTCTAAACCCCATATCCCAAAAATATATGGGCAATCTAAAATTTATAAATATGTTGTTCCCCTCAAACCTATTATAAGTGCTATAAATTTACCCCCTTTTGTTAAAAAAAAAATAAAAATTCAAAGATTATTAGCTCATACTTCTTTGTTTATGAAATATTTTTTTAAATCCATGACCTCCACATTGTTAACTATCATATTCAATTTAGTTTTGATGTGGTTTTGTTAAAAATAGTTATAGATATCATTTTTAATCGTGTGCATCTCGATATTATCCACCTCAACTTCATCGAAATATTATCATAAAATAATGTTTCTTGAAGACCATCCATGTGAATATGTAGGAGAAAGGTACTCTTGTAATCCATGTGAATTTGGTCATGTGCGTCATAGGATGCAAGAAAAAGCGTTGTTCTATCTTTATTTTACGTTAGTCCCATCAATTTATTTTACGTTAGTCCCATCAATTTGTCTTCACTAAATATTAAGAAAATGCTCATAAGGATATGATGCTTATCATATTATTAGGAAATTTTTTGTGACTTTCTTAAGTTAATCTCTAATTACATATAATGAAAATTAAAAAAAATGATATAATTAGAAACTATCAAACTTCTCAAAAGAATAGTAAAAAATTTCATATATATTAAGAATGATGAATGGAACTTAAAATGATCATAACTTCACCAGGTAATAGGAGAAAATGTAATTATTTCCATGGGAGATAATTCATTTTTTTTTAGTGATTGATTCACATTGTTGGAGAAGCTTGGGCTTGCTATGCTTAGTGGACCACACCCAAAAACAAGCTCGATATTGTTTTAATTAAAAAAAAGGGGCCTAGAAGAAGAATAAAGAATTTGGAAAATTTGAGACTTTCTTAAGTGAATCTCTAATTACATACAATGGAAATTAATATATATATATAATTGAAAAATATCAAACTTCTCAAAAGAAATAGCCTAAAAATCTCTATATATGTATATATTGAGAATGAGGAATGAAACTTAAAATGATCATAATCAAATCATAACTCAACGTAATAGGAGAAATGCAATTATTTCCATGAGATATAATTCAATTTTTTTAGTGATTGGTTCACATTGTTGGAGAAGCTTGGGCTTACTATGCTTAGTAGACCATACCCAAAAAAATGGGCTTGGAGAAGCTTGGGCTTGCTATGCTTGGTTCACATTGTTGGAGAAGCTTGGGCTTGCTATGCTTGGTTCACATTGTTGGAGAGGCTTGGGCTTGCTATGCTTACGAGCTCAATATTGCTTTAATAAAAAAAAAGGGCCTAGAAGAAGAATGAAGAATAATTCGGGGGTGTTAGGGCATGTATGAGTTATAGATGATGCTCAAAGGAAGGTTGTTATAGGATCCATATACATGTATACACTACTTCAATATAGTGACATAATATTGCAATTAGTGTCTGTTACAGGTGAATCCTTCTGCGGACAAGCGGATTCCCTCTTGGTATCTAGACCCCTAAAACCAAGACAGAAAGGGTGATATCATTGGTCACTGACATCATTTTAGATCTAATTAAGATAATATATGAAGAGGAAGAAGAAAGATGTGTACCTTGTTAATGACGTTTGTCCTTGCAAAGTCCAAATTGAGCTTCAATCTTGAGCTCCATAGGTTCTGTGGAACAAACAAAGATACACTGGACTTCCTATTCTACTGAGATTAGCTCAAATACAGATCTATCTACTGAAGACAAGTTCATGCGAAACAAACATAAACTTGAAAGAAATAGGCCAAGCATGTATGTATATTAATGAGAACAATTGAAGAGTACTTACAATCCTCTGATGAAGGTGCAGCAGCTTCTTCCAGCTCTCCTTGTCCAACCCCTTTTCTCAAGTAATGTACGTTGATTATGATTCAATGTCCTTCCTTATGAGATCATAAGTTAGGTGCTTCTCTATTTATCTCTCTCTCTCTGTATGTTTCCTATGAGATCATAGGTTTCATACCTCCAATCTTTTCATGTGTCTTTCACCATGAGAAGGCCTCCTTATATAAGCTTTGAGAGCCCCAACCACTTGAGATATATTTGGGATAAGTTGAGGATTCTTCTCCTTCATTTGTGGATCTTCCCTAAGATCATGCCTTGACCTCAGATTCGAATCCAACCACCTTCAGAGATTGAGGGGATTCTTCCCTCATTTGTCTAAACAAACTAATTTTCGCTCAGGAAGGGTAGGGCTCTCCCAAAAGGGTGCATAGAGCATTTCAACGCTCCCCCAAAGAATCTCAGGGAGCAATGGCACTCCCTGATAGTGGGTAGGGGAGCGCTGCCTTCCAAAAATCATTTTTAAGTAGTTTTTTCAGTGGCAAAAGGCTTGTACTCCTTGTCAAGTGATTTCTCCTCTTTAAGACCAGTCTTTGAGGTATCTTAAGTGTCTTTATGATGTCGTTAGAGGCACAACATAGGAAAGATAGCAGTATGATTTTTGGGACACTTGCGACACTTGTGATCAAGATGCAACACTTACGGACAAGATGTGACACTTACAACACTTGTAATGACGACACTTGCGACACTATTGAAGTGAGTAATTTTGATGTGTAACAGATTGCCCCCCAAAGTATGAAGTTAGAAGACGATGATGACTGAAGTGCTTTGTAGACTTTTTCGAGCAAGGGTATGGACTCAGAGAGGCTAGAAAAATCTGCACACAACCATCAAACAAATATTATGACATGTTTCAAACCCAAGGCAGGGATACCTATGCTTGAGTGATAAAGACTTTTTCAGGTATGGCCGCCATACAATACACTGCGGATCCATAATTATATGGACAAAAAAAATGTATAGCCACTGAAGATACAATGTGGATCTATACTCCTATGACCTGAATTGATCATAGCCACAAAGAATACACAGTGGATCTACGAAATGACAATACATAGCCACGACCAATACAAAGTGGATCTATGTTACAGTATATGTGTTGATGTTCAAAGAAACTCCGTCGCAACCTAGGAAAAGTATATAGCAGAGTGATGACTCAACCCAGGGTCTTATTACCGATCCCAATGTAGTATGGATCTAACCATGTGAATAAATGTCTTGATGTCGAACATGGAAGAAACCACTTGATTACCGGTCAATTAGGTAAACCATTAACAAAAGCGAGGGAGATCACCATTGATGTCAATGATTCCCAAGGTACTCTAGTACATTCCAACGAATGTGAATGGATGAGATGAAGTCGAACATCCGTGGAATCATCTGATTAGAGGTCAATGATGTAAACCTATTGTCGGATGTGAGGAGGCCTGCCATTGAGGCATGCAGGTCCCAAAGTACTAACTGGTTTCTAAGTCTAGCTTCTGGATAATGTGATGAAGTTGACAGGAATAGACTCGTCGAAGGAGGGTCTTGATGTATCCCCCATCAACGACACAAAACTAACACAGAGATGTAATTGGTGGATCAAATGAACATGGACTGATACAAGTATTGAAACAGGATATTTGTGATAGTTGACTCTCGAGGAAAATACTTCCCTTGAACACTGAGGCATAACAACAGAAACTTGACGTGGACCAAAACTTGATAATGCAATGGATACTGTGACTTACGTCGGGTGACCCAAAGGAGTAAGGAAACTCAAAGGATTGGTTCAGTGCAGAGGTTCAGCGGATTGAAATGCGTGCAAAGATAAAATGTCATGTTCAAGGGTGATTGTAAGGTTACTAGTGAAGTTCTCAAAAACTGCTCGGCTTGCTTCTTTCAATTTTTTCCCCCATCCAGATAGACAAGTACCTCTTTTTGGTTTAACGAACTCGAGGAGGGTAACACATGCTCGATATAACTCACCTTCGGTAAGTTCCTCTTCTTTTGTTTAACGAACTGGAAGAAGTAAGGGTTCAATCCCATATGGGCCCTTCAATGTATGATCGTTTAACGAGTCCAAAGAAGGTAAAATTGGTTGTTTTTCATATTTAGAGAGTCTAAAAATGACTTAAAGACAACTCCAATGTGGTCCTTTTTCGTAATATTAGTCTTGCGAGGCCAAAAAAGAGATAAATTATCACTCAAAAGACACCCTTTCAAACCTTTTAATGAGTGGGAAAGGAAGCAAGATCACTCGGAAATATTTTCATGTTTAGAGAGTTTGAAAAGAGCTTAAAGGCGACTCCAAGGGGTTTCTTTTTCGTGTATCCATGCGGGTCCTAAAAGAGATAAAATTTTACCCGGTTACATTCTCATGTATTTATGAGCACAAGAAGGAACAAAGACTGAGCTCATTATTCCCCCAGCTTGAAAGCTAGTGGCTTAACTCCAGAATGATCATCAAAGGCTGGAGACATGCCCCTCAAGCTTCAATTCATTCACCGACTTTGAGGTTGTCGCCAATTTCTGTACTATAAGGAGAAAAAGGATACAGGTGGATGAAATGAAGATTCAGATACGAGACCTAACGAAAGACTCGACTCGACATCTACGAGATCTGGCTAAATACTCAACCTGACAAGAGAGGTAATTGTTTAATTTTTTAATGAGCTTGACATAAGAAAAGAACTATGCTCATGGCTCTGGGTTGAAGCCCTAGATTTCCATTTCATTTTTTTAACAAGCTTGCTACAGAGAGGAAAACTATGCTCAAGACCTCTATTTCATTTTTTAACGAGCTTGCCACAGAGAGGGAAACTATGCTCGTGGCTTCTGTTTCATTTTTTGATGAGCTTGCCACAAAGAAGAGAAACTATGCTCAAGACATCTTCTTGATCATGGCTTCCAAGAGGATAACACTCTGGAAGGACACCATGTCAAGGGACAAAAATCGGTCATGGCCTCCAAGAGATCTTCACTGGATGGAAGAAGAATGCTCTGGAAGGAACACATATTGAGGGTCTCATCAGGGGTAAGGAGATCAAACTCCAATAGCCCTACCAAAGAGATCACCATGTCAACTACCAGATCCAAGTCATCGGAAGTTGAAGTCATGGGAGACAATGCCACATAATTGACCTGTGGTGGGGGTGATACCGACTGCATATAAGAACCGTTTAGGGAGGTCATTGGGTTGATGGTCAATTCAGGGCCAACGAACGAAAGTTGATCAATAGTCACCATTCTTCCATCGTGCGGGAAAGATATCACATGAAAAAGAGTGGACACAATAGCTTTCATGGCATATACATAATCTCTCTGAAGGAGTAAATCGAAATTCAAGGGGTCCTAGACTACCATAACATCAATGAAGACAATTTTCCCTCCCAAAGTTACAGGAAACTGAGGAAGGATCCCTAAAGGGTGACTGGTTCTTCTATTAAAAGTGAACAGAGTCTGGGTAACTGTCACAAGATGAGGATAACCCAAAGCTTGCCAAGCAATAGAGGACAAAATACTAATGGATTAACCTTCATCTATCAACGTCTGAGAAACGACCCGACCACAAACCTGTACTATGATCTTGAAAGGAATGTGAGAGGGAAGATGAGGTCCAGTTAGCACACCCCAATCAAAAAGGATGGCCTCATTAATTGGAGGAGTTTTCATAGGAGAAGGAGGAATGACCCCTGACACAGTAGATCTTGTATCAACGAGAAAAATGTGGGCAGTATCGAGTTTACTCTCTAGAGGGAGAGTAGGATCGATCGATGGTGGAACTGTATTGACCACTTTGTCACTCTTCAAAGGAGGAGTGGGATTGACCGATGGTAGAGTCATATCGACCACTTTAACACTCTTCATAGGAAGAGTGGGATTAACCAATGATGTAACCAGAGAAACCACTTTGGCACCCTTCGGATGAAGGGTGGGACTGACCGAGGAAGGGACTAGATCAGTTACTTTGGCACTCCAAGGATGAAGGGTGGAACTGACCGAGGAAGGGATTGGATCAGTCGCTTTGGTTTCACTCTTTTGATGAAAAGTGGGGTTGATTGATGATGAAACTGGATCAATTACTTGGGTTGGTGGTTCAATCGAGGAGAAAACTATATTGACCACCTGATCAACTGGAATGATCGAGGATGGAACCAGATTAACCAGTCCATCAACTAACAAAGGGTTGGGGGAAAAATTACGATGACCTTTTGGAAGTTGAAGTTTTTCCAAAAGAGAATAAGCCTCATCCATGCGAGGACAAAGGTGAGAATAACGATCACCTTCACATAACATACAAGGGAATTTGACAATTGTCTTCTTCTTACCAAACTTAACGTCACTAGTTGACGGGGTGTCACCAACATGTCTAGCAGGGGCCGATGACGTGGAGGACCACACTTCTAAGACCTTGGGAATACTAGGGCAATCCCTCAGAAAATTTTCACCCTTGCAAAGACTGTAAGGGAATTTGGGTTTTGGATTCTTTGTTTTAATCTTATCGACCTCATCAACACTCCCAGTACTATTAATAGTAGTTGGTTGCTTGGATCCAACATTTGATGTAGTTGGAGGTTTGGTCCCTTTATGGTTCTTCTTCTTCTTCTCTTTTTGTTTCTTCTTCTTCTTATTAGCCTGGCTACTCGCTTGAGAGATTTCACTAAGCGAAGAAGGAGAAATGTAAGGAGACTTGACGGGCGAAGAAGGAGAAAGGTCGACATGAGGTTGATGTGTGGGTGGTGTGCTTACATCTGAAGCACCTACATTCGAGATGACTGGAGTGGAAAAAAACCATGTCGGTAACCCAATTGTGAGACTTGGAAGGCTCAAAGTAGCAATGTAAGGAGGACCAACGTTTCTGTAAGAAGGAAAAACAAAGGGTTCCCCTGGCAAAGGGGTTCCTTCATTAGTCATTCCAGGAACTGATGCCATAAAAATAAATATCTAACCTAGATTTTGCTAGGGAGAACAAGCAACACACGCTAAAAATCTAGTAAGCAAGCAAGCAAACAAAACCTTCTCACAATGAGCACACTAGTTGGTGATGAAATCCAACGTCGCGGGAACAAATTAAGAAGGGGTTGAGATAGAGAGGGTGGAAAATTTACGTCGACGACCTGCTTAACGGACTTACACCCCGATGCCCACACATAATCGTGGGTATACCCTCCAAGGAGCCCGAGTGAGTCTAGCCAACATCGATCCCAGGTACCGTGAAGAGTTTTCCCTCCACGGTCACCTTGTGTAAAAACCCTAAAGAGATAGCCCACTAAGGTTACCAACTACAACAGTGATGCATGGGGAAACAGTCGACAGTCTGATCCACGTGCAAGGGCAGGGTATCTAGCCCGAAATAAACTTGAAAGGCTTCCACTCATCATTGTGGGTATACCTTCAAGCAACCCCCATAATACACACAATCTCTACACCGAGACCAACAAAGTAGGGTAAGTAACTATGCCAGTCTTAATGTGACCTCGTGATTGACCCTTGTGTGAGAAGGGCTTCTCAGGAAAAAATGTAGCAATTGGATTTCACTACTCCCTAACACAAGATCCTATGTTTGTGTGCAGCTTTGGAAAGTTATCTTTCACACCTATTCCAAAGCCCTATAACTAATATAATGTAGGTTTGCTACCAGAAAATGTAAAAATGTCTAATCAATTTTATTTTAGTGTTTGATTTTTAAAATTGTTGTTACTCAAAAGGAAAATGGCGTGGACAATATGGTGTTTTGATCGACTCGAAATTTATGCAAAGAGATGAAGATGCAATATTTTCATTTTGATGAAAGCTATGCTACGAGATGGAGAAAACATGCATCATTCCAAATGCACAATGTCCCAACATGCCAAAAAAAAAACATGCAATTCCGCTACTTCAAATGCAAGCATTCAAGGAAAACAATAAAATGCAGAGAAGAATCCAAGAAAATATAGGGAGAAAGAGAAACCACTCAAAAATAAATTCTTGGGAAAATGACCTCAAAGATCAAATGGGATGGTGCACAGATCTTTGAAATTCCTCACAAAAGTTTCCACTCAGACAGATAAATGAGAAGAAAATAATAAGTTGACTCTAAATCAACAAAGACAAAGAGTGACTTCAAGGCAAGGAAAGAAAACGTCAAAATTCCAAACAAGAAGAGATCAATTCTTAGAAAATAATGTATTGAAGGCCAAGACAAAGATAAACTGAGATGATAAGACCCTAAGCAAGTGTAAAAATCAAAAAATGAACCTTAGAGGAAGAAACCCCACAAAAAGGGGGTAGTGCTCTAGTGTAAGGGGAACCAGAGCGTTCCAACGCTCTTTTTAAGACTAGCAGGAAGCACCAGCACTCTGGTAGCAAGGGTAGGGGGCGTTGGTCTCTAAAAATTTAGAAAAAATGCCCAGAAAGTCAAAAACTCAAGTCAACTCAGTCAATCAACTTGAATGTGATGGGAACAAGAGCCAATCACTCAGATCTAAGAATCAAAGATAGTATGGAGAAGGTCAATAAGTGGGAAAAGGGGAAGAACAAGATCTAGGAAAGGAAACAAAAATCACAGCTCCTCCCCAGTGGAGTCGCCAACTTCTGTTACAGGTGAATCCTCTTGCGGACAAGCAAATTCCCTCTTGGTATCTAGACCCCTAAAACCAAGACAGAAAGGGTGCTATCATTGGTCACTGACATCATTTTAGATCTAATTAAGCTAATATACAAAGAGGAAGAAGAAAGATGTGTACCTTGTTAATGACGTTTGTCCTTGCAAATTCCAAATTGAGCTTCAATCCTGAGCTCCTCGATAGGTCCCGTGGAACAAACAAAGATACAACAGACTTCCTATTCTACTGAGATTAGCTCAAATACAGATCTATCTACTGAAGACAAGTTCATGTGGAACAAACATAAACTTGAAAGAAACAACCCAAGCATGTATGTATATTAATGAGAACAATTGAAGAGTACTTACAATCCTCTGATGAAGGTGTATCAGCTTCTTCCAGCTCTCCTTGTCCAACCCCTTAGCTCAACTAATCTATGTTGATTATGCTTCAATGTCCTTCCTTATGAGATCATAAGTTAGGTGCTTCTTTATTTCTCTCTCTCTCTGTATGTTGCCTATGACATCATAGGTTTCATACCTCCAATATTTTCATGTGTCTTTGACCATAAGAAGGCCTCCTTATATAAGCTTTGAGAGGCCCAACCACTTGAGAGATCTTTTGGATAAGTTGAGGATTCTTCTCCTTTAGTTATGGATATTCCCTAAGATCATGCCTTGACCTCAAATTCGAATCCAACCACCTTCATAGATTGAGGGGATTCTTCCCTCATTTGTCTCAACAAACCAATTTTCGCTCAGGAAGGGTAGTGCTCCCCAAAAAGGGTGCACAGAGCGTTTCAACGCTCCCCCAAAGAAGCCCAGGGAGAACTGGCACTCCCTGATAGTGGGTAGGAGAGCGCTGCCTTCCAAAAATAATTTTTAAGTAGTTTTTTCAGTGGCAAAAGGCTTGTACTCCTTGTCAAGTGATTTATCCTCTTCAAGACCAGTCTTTGAGGTATCTTAAGTGTCCTTATGATGTCGTTAGAGGCATGACATAGGAAATATGGCAGTATGATGTTTGCGACACTTGTGTCACTTGTGATCAATATGCGACACTTGCAGACAAGATGAGACACTTACAAGACTTGTAATGACGACACTTGCGACACTATTGAAGTGAGTAATTTTGATGTGTAACAGTGTCACATGGCATTTCTTTTTTTCCATAACACAAATTGTGACACATTAGGGACACCATTTTTTTGTCATAATTTATTGTAATTTGTATCAAATATATTGATCCAATCCATTCATGACATTTGTGTTGTCAATGGTTATTTGAGTCATAATTTGTGACACAACATGCACACAAAACGACGATACATCACAATTTACATCATTAATGTGTTCTTTGTACTCAAGATTTCATTGTAATTATAATTTTTGTCACTTTTTGAGACACAAATTGAAAAAAATACATTCTTTATGTCATAATTTTATCTCTTTATGTCATCATTTACATCAACACATTTACTGTGTGCATCATAGTTTGCATCACTTTTATGTATGTATTAATTTCTATTATTTAATTAATAAATAATCGTATTAATTTAGCTAGGTGTGATAGCTCGAATGGGGATGTTCTTTGAGCTTCATGTAAGACTATAAGTGGTATGACCCCAAGGGTGGCATATATGGGGTTAAATCTGTATGATATGATCCCAAGGGGGGACTATATGGGGTTAAATGTATAAGTAATGTGTAAATGTCTATGTAATAGGATCGTCCTAATAATAAAAGGGCCACATGTGCGATGTGTGAATAGGTATATATAGATATCATGTAGTCATTATTGAGGACATGTGAATTGTGATGTACAAATGTATTTGGGTATTTGGAGGAAGTTCTCCTATTATTTAAGGCGTTAGATCTATCATCACCAACAAATATTTGTTCGGTGTTGCATTCATTACGAGCATAAAAGATAGCTCTATCCTTAGCCATATAATAAAATGATTCAGAATCAATAAGCTACTCATTAGTTGAAGAAGTAGATGTTGAA
>ML782132.1:402232-414961 GCA_009831015.1 Picea engelmannii | reverse complement strand
TGTTATTGCAACCATGATGGCATATAGATATATTCAACTATGTTGTTATTTAGGGTGTGATGTTAATTATATTGAATTGTGAGGGGGAACTTATGTCGATGTAAGTTAAAGGATATTTTAGTGACTGGTGTTCCCTGAAGAATAATGGCATTGGACTTCTCTTAATACTGTTAAAACCAGGGTTACTGATGAAAAAAAAATAAAAAAATCCTTCTCCCGTCATTAGAATGGTTGCCGTAACGAGGCGGTGCGTTACACAAGAAAAAATTTATAGCATAGATATGATTCCACTAGGAACAACTTCAAAATCACTAAATTTCATGTTTCCCAAAGCAACAATTTTATATCTTCAATGCAACAAGTGATGACTAGTTCCTTTAATGATTGGGTTAATGGAGTCAAGAAAAGAAAGATATAAAGTTACTACCTACTTGGGGATGTAAATCCTCTTACTCCCCAAGGAAAGTATCTCTAGATAAGGTTTAGACTAAGAGGGTGTATGCACTTATACTTCTCTTAGTAAACCCTTATTAAATCAACAATACTTAAGCATAAAATGATGGAGGCTAAGGTGGGGGTGTATTCCTTTATACTTTCCACCTGGCTCTAGAAAAATAACCTTGTCTTGAATAACAACTGATAGCACAAAGTAAAAGCCTTACCAATTCAAGGGAAAATGCTAAGACAAACCACCACAATAGAAAAAGAAGAGCCTTACAAGGCTAGTGCATCACTTCCACCAACCAATAATCAAGAAAGTAGCCATACACAAGAGAAAAAGAGAGAAAATAGCCAAAGATAGCTAAAATTTCAGTCCAAGTATCCTCTTACAAGAGGTAGAGTTATGATTTAAAATGAGATCTTATGATATCTATTTATACAAAATGTCATTCACATAGTTGGTCCACATAATTTTAGGGTAAACAAAAATATTAGGGGTCAACAACCCTAGTATTTCCCCTTTGCACAAAAAATAATAAACAATTCAGTATTTTCACACAAAATAAAACCCTAAAGTAAGACATCACCCTTCTAGGGTGACGTTTTGACACTTTTAGGTCAAACATTGAGTTGGAGATGATAGAGTTGGGTCTCCAAAGACTATGTGTCTCTGATCCAAACTTCTATTCCATGATCCAAGGTTTCCTTCCTTCAAAATGTTCCATGTGTACTCATCACCACCTCAAGCCCCTCAAGCATGGCGTCAAGCCCCTTAAGATGATGTTTTAGGTCTCTAAATCAAATCGTTTGGCTTGTGCAGGCATGGTGAGGTCATCCAAGGTGCCTTCTAGGCCTCCAAATTTTTGTATATGTCATCTGGTGTGTGGGCCCTTGGCATCCAACCTGTGAGCTTCAAGCCCCATGGAAGCCCAAGCTCGGATTTTTCTTCCAAAAATGTCCACCAACTAGGTCTTGAATTGTACCTCATGGAGCAAGGATCAGTGCCTCTCGAAATCCAGCTGATGTGGTGGATGTTATATGAAAATATTGACCTATGTGGTGGTGATAAGGGTCTCAATCTGTGAAAGTGGATATTGCTAGTCATGTATTCTCTCGGCACTCCATATCTGCAACCTGAGGGCCTCGAGATATGATCTCCTTAGTTATCCCACAAAATGGGGATAACATCTAGCTCCTACTTGGGGACATGTGCTCGTCGTAGAGTGCATGAGAACCGCAACATCTCTTGGTAGACCTGTGACTGTCAAAACTCAGAAAAAAAAACATCAGAGCATATAGGGTGGTTCTATCACCCTTCGTCCATATACAAAAATGCAAATGAAAACTAATCTAGAAAATAAAAATTTAGCATTTTTTAAAAAAATTCTAAACTAAGCATGAAATCAATATGCAAGTAGAGAAAAATGAAATATAAAATGCATCTAAACTACTATGATAAATCAAGATGAAAATTAAAGAAATCAAAATGAATTACCTACTTACCTGGGGGCCTCGAGGCCCTGAAGGTTAGGCGATAGATGATGTCAGGTGAAGTCATAAGACCAGTGCAACCAATTGATCATCCCATCAAAATATCTCCCCATGTGCTTGATTATGTAAAACAACAAAGATAAGTCAAACACGCAATGATCATGAGCATAAATAGATATATAATCATGAAATGAAATGAAACTCATGGAGATGGGTGGGAGGGAGGAAATCCTGCTGGAAGGAATATCCACAACTCTGATCATGCAAGGAATCGTGTCTGAAGTGATAGATACAAGCTTGATCAATCCATCTTTGAAGGGGGATACTATATGTAGATGAAGTCTCATCTTCATCCTTTTGAACATGATCATTGCTTCCTAAAGACTGAGAATATATGGGAGGTCCTAATAAGACCTCATGATTTCCCTGAGAGGACGAAATGAGGTAAGGGATAGACTTAGGTCTAGGAAGAGAAAAGTGCGCCTTTTTTTTATCTTTGAATTCCTATGAAAATATTCAATATGAAAGTACTTCATCTTTGTAGAGATATCCTTTGATCGCTCTGAGGTGGAAACATCCCGGTATTCATCCAATACTAAGGACGAAAGTGGTTGAGAGTCCTCAAATAAATCTGTAATCAGGTCATCATCAGACTCCCAAACATATGAATCATATATGCATGAAAAGTATTCCTATGAAGATGACAACTCAAACCCCTTTTCTTGAGGGCTACCCTTAATGTCACAAATGGGGTCTCTATCGAAAATGAGATGAACAAAATCCCACCTGCGTCTACCAGTCTATATGAAACTATCTATATTCTCATCAACCATATGTAAAGGTTCTCTCACAATACCATCAACAAAAGTGACCATCTCTTTGTCTTCATGTGCAAGAGCAGTAGAGACATAGACGTCTTCAACATGCTCCTCAAATTCATCATTGAGGCTAGTTGCTTCTTGAACTTCATGAAAAGGAGAAGAGCACAGTTGGACAACCTCAACTACATCAGGCGAGAGCAAAGATAATGATACCTCAATATGTTGTACTTCATCAAGATTATTTTTTCTCTTCACGGGCATGCTCCTCCATCGCCTCTTCATCACACGAGGCTTGATTCTTAATACAGAGTGTTTTATGTTCCCTTTTTCATAAATATATATCGCATCCAAGGGCTCCTCTAACACCTCTTCACTTTCAAAGTCACGGAATAAAGTGTCATCAAGATTTTCAAAAGGATTACAACTCATCATGTTCTATTCTTGATGTGCGAGAGGAACAAAGGCCTGGATGTCTTCATCAAACGTATTATTAGGATATTCAACATGAGAAAATTCATCGATATATTCTTGGTTAATTTCTTCATATGTTTGTTCTTCAAGCACTTATTCATTGTCAAGGGAAGTAAATAACTCTCTTATGTGATTCATCATTTCCTTAGCAGTTGTATTAGCATCCTTTTCCTTTTCCATCTGTAAAAATGCCATCTTTGAGTCATAAAAATTTTTGGATGAGGTTTCATCCCATGTTGCCATAATTCCATAGACTGAAAATACACCTCAATGGAGTTTCAAGGTGAGATCAAGTCTCACCAAAGGAGGGAAATGGGGAAAGAGGGAAAGGTGGGTTCATGGAAAGTGGAGTCGCCAGACAAGTTTCAAGGGAAATTTATCAAGGGTATAAAGGGGAACATTCTTCAATGGAGTCATCAAGCAAGCTAAGGAATAGAGGCTTTGAGAGGGAAGCTTGTCAAAGTGTCGTTAGGGCATGAAGAGGATTCAAAATACTCCCGGGAAACAATGCCAAAATTTTATTACGCAAGTTGTAGGTTGGGAAAATCCCGACCCAACCACCAAAATGGAAACAACTAAGGGACACTATACCCAATGTCACCTCGATATAGGTCCGGCACTTTGAGGGTGACTAGGTCCCTCTAGGGAGGCGATCTCGGTGACCCTAGGGGGATTGAGATGGATGGAAGGGAAAGAATATAATTATCTCCCTAAATTTTAGTGATGGAAGAGGAAATATGGCTTTGATGACTTGTCTTCGGGTGGTTTAAGGTTGCCAAGTTTTTGGATGCCTACAAAGGGTGTTTGTATGATATAGGATCTTTTCATCGATGGGACTTATTAAAGAATTGTATTAAATGAGAATAAATTGAAGTGCACCATAAAGAAGGAATAACTCAATAATGAAGAGACATATGCATCATATCTGAAAATAAAAAAAAATTGATAACAAAGTTCGTCCCTAGTGGACTATGCCTCCAGGTCCTTCTCTCAAATGGGTAGGCCTTTTTATTAACTCAGTAAAAGAATTTGAAAAAATACATAAGTATACCTCATTCTGGAGTTAAGTTGTAGAATCTTTGCTCAAATAAGAAAAAAAACAACACCATTGAATTTGTGGCATCGAATTACCCAAAAACGACTGTCTCCACGCCTTGATCTAAGTCTGTTACTTTCAAGCCCTTGAGAAAATTTGTCTCATTTTTTGTGCCTACACCTACAATTAAATTCATGGGGAATTTCTCTATTTCCGTGATTGTTTGTATGGTCATGCGCCCCTTGGTATGACCCCTGAACTTTGGTAAACTCAATTCTTAAGTAATTTTGGCGGGTGGATATACCAATAGAGACGTTTGGCTTGTTGGTTGGTGGATATATTTAAAGCGCTTTGGTTAGAGGAGGTTCCGGGGTCAAGCCCACGAACCTCCATTTTAATACAAGGATATATATATGTGTGTGTGTGTGTGTTGTTCGTTGGGATTGTTGTTAACTTTGGAGTATGGTTTGGCTTTGGCGGATCCAGCTAGATCTAGTGGCAGATTGTATTACGAAATTAGCGGACTGGGGGTTGGCGCCAGCCAACCCCTTTGCCCCTTTTAAATTTTGGTTACTCAGCTTCCTTAGGCATTTTCCCGTTTCCATGTGGCGGCCTTTCATTGGCCCACGTCACCACATTGCATAGACAACCATGTCACCTTTTCCATGTCAACCTGCCATGTCACCTGTCGGGTAGTTGTATGGACTGCCACGTGGCACCTTCCCATTGGTCCATGGATTTGGCCAGAAAATTCCTAAAATGAGTGACATGTGGTAGCCTCTGGTGTTGCCATGTCACCATGATGATGTCATGTTGATGTCATCATGACACATGTCTCCCTCTGCATTTTCCACGTACACTATACAGTGACATCATCCGTACTGATGTTGGCGTCAGCAGTACGAATGTTGACTCATCCCTACTGAATGGGCTAGGTTGACCAAAACTTTGACCGCAAATATATTTTAATCTGTAACTATGTTTGATGAGTTGTTTACATCGTTGGAAAGCTTGTGACGCACTCTTTGCGATGATCCTGATTTCACTGAGCTTTGAAGACTTTTATTTTTTCCCTTTCTCTATTTGTTGAGGCCATTATGATCTTCTTGAGTTGCTTCTACGAATTATGAGTTATCCTTAGTCTTCTCTAGATCCTTTTTGGATCATGGCTTTCCACTGAGAGCTTTTTGGACCATCGAAATATTTCATCAATCAACAGATAAGTGAGGGAAGAGTTCCCTCACCTTGTCCTTCTCAATCCACTTTTCCTTTCTTGGATGTGTGACCTTTAATCCCACTCGAAGATAATCAACATCACCCTGCGTGAAGTCATCATCCTTCTGTACAAGATGATATCTTCCTTCAACTCGTCCAGGTACTCAGGAGAAAACTCATCAACTGAAGGTATTGAAACTTCCTCGCCCTAATCCTTGATCATAGGAGGCTCAAAAAGTTTCAAGTTTTCTACATTTACAACTGAGTATATCTGCATATAAGGTGGAAGATCTAGACGAAAATAATTGGTACCTCTTTTCTCCAAAGTAGTGAAGGGTCCATATCATATGGGATTGGGTTTCTTGCCTTCACCCTTCAATATCTCCTTGTTTATGTGAATCCATACCTGGTCTCCAACCTGGAACTGATGATCAACCTTGTGTTTTTCATGTCGAGCTTTATATTGTGCTTGAATTTTCTCCAACCATTCCCTAACTGCTTGGTGTACCTGTTGGATCCTCTAAATGAACTCGTGGGCCATGTCTTCGTTTCTTTCTTCTTTTGAATCGGCATCTCTCCCATACATCAAGTCCAAAGGGACCTTAGGAAAATACCCAAAACATGTCTCGAAAGGTGAAAACTGAGTGGAGGAATGTAAGGCTCGGTTGTAATCATGTTGTACATAGGGTATTTATTCATCCCATAACTTGGGATGCTTGTTGTAGTAGCCTCGAAGAAAATTACCAATGTTCGATTAACAATCTTTGTCTTTCTGTCAGTATATATATGGAAAGAAGTTCTCCTCTTCAACTTGGTGTCCATAATTCTCCATAATATTGTCCAAAAATCCCCAAGGAATCGATTATCTCAATATGAGATAATGGATGTGGGTAAACCAAGGTGAACCCAAACAAACTGAAAGAGGAGATTAGCAGTCTGCTTAGCGGTGATATTCTTTTTACATGGCATCAATATACACATATTGTTGAACCTATCCACTACATTATACAAATAGTCATGACCCCTTTTCAACATTGGTAAACCCCCTACAAAATCCATGGAGATACTTTCCCATGGATGGGATGGAACATGAAGTGGTGAGTATAGCCTTAATTTTCTATTAGTGGGCTTACAAGTAGAACACATCACACACCCCTTTACATATTTAGTTACAATTTCTTTCATCTGAGGCCAGTAACAAAACCTATGCATATGAGCCATAGTTTTTCCTACCCCAAAATGCCTAGAAACAATAGAAGTGTGAGCTTCTCATATTACATGGACTTGTTCACTTGTAGGAATAAATAACTTTCGAAGATGGTAGAGTAGTTTTCCCTGCAGAAAATAGTTCTCTACTTGTGCACCATGGGTTAGCTTCTCAAATACTTATTTAAAATATTCATCAATGACATATTGTTCCACATAGCTATCATGAGATAAATAA
Organism: Picea engelmannii; assembly: GCA_009831015.1. NCBI lineage: Eukaryota > Viridiplantae > Streptophyta > Pinopsida > Pinales > Pinaceae > Picea > Picea engelmannii. The sequence goes on along the minus strand of ML782132.1, from coordinate 408,042 downwards.
GCATTCTTCAAAATAATAGAATCAACAATAGGAGGTCTAGAAAGCATATCAGCTACGTACCCTTTTTTTTTATTACCCAATGAAATTGTTGAAGAAAATCCATCCACCTGTAATGTCGAGATTGTTGCAGCTTGGTTTGTGCTTGGAGATACTATAAGGGTTGATGATCTGTATGTATGATTGTTTCCTTCCCTAACAAGTAGTGCTTCCATTTCTTTATGCTTTGAACTAATGCATACAACTCTTTATCATATGTAAGATAGTTAACAACAACTTGGTTAAAATTTTTGGAGTGGTAACTGATAGGCTTATGATATTTCATCAATACTGCACCCATGGCATATCCTCTAGCATTTGTCTCGATCTCAAAAGGTTGTTGAATATCCGATGGTGTTAATAATGGTGTGGTATTGATATTTTCCTTCAAAATGTCGAAATCTTTTTGTTTCTTTCCTCCCCATTGAAAAGTGTTCTTCACACCGGTTAAGGCATGCAAAGGAGATGCAATAAAATAGAAATTTGAAATGAATCTCCTCCAGTGCTAGACTACACCTAAGAAGCTCCATACTTTTATTACACTTTTGGGCTCAGACCAATTTACAATTACATCCATCTTGGAAGGATCAATTCTCAATTGTACTCCTCCTACAATATGACCTAAGTACACAAGTGTAGTCTTACCAAATTAACATTTGGACAATCTTACATACAACTTTTCCCTTTGAAAAGTATCCAATACTTTCTTTACATGCCTTACATGTTCATCCCAAGTCCCACTAAATATAAGAATGTCGTCTAAATATACAATCACAAAATCATCTAGAAATGGCTTAAATACATCATTCATCACACACATGAAGGTTGTCGGAGAATTACAAATACCAATCGACATAACTAACCACTCAAACCATCCTTGTTTGGTTTTAAAGGCAATTTTCCATGCATCATGTTCTGCAACCCTGATCTGATGGTATCCACTACGCAAATATAACTTAGTGAAAAAAACACCATTCTTTAATTGGTCAAGTAAATCATCTATACGAGGAAGAGGGTATCAATTTTTCACCGTGATTTTATTTAAGGCTCGGTAATTGACACACATTCTCCATGTGCCATCCTTTTTTGGCACCATCACGATCAGAGAACCACAAGGATATGAGTTGGGCCTGATGACCCCTTGATCCAATAAGCCTTGTACCTACTTTTTGATGTCTATCATCTCTACAACTGAAATCCTATACATGCCCACATTAGGAAAGGAGAATCATGCTAAAGATGTATTTCGTGTTGGATTTACCTCTTAGGAGGTAATCCATCTGGTTCCTAGAAAATATCATCATACTTAGAAACAATATCAATTAATTTTTTTCTTATGAGAAGGATCACATCCTTGGAAGGCGTCGGATGTTACGACATCCTTTTCCCTTACGACCATGAGTACATATCTCTTATTAGTGTTTATGAGTCTCTTCATTTGTCCTACACTAACAAGTGTGGTGTTTACCCTCATGTTGTGGGCTCTAACAATATATTCCACTCCCCCTTTAGTAAGGTGATAGTTTTTCTCATGATGAAAGAATATTGCTTTCCTATCAGAAAGGTAAGGACTCCATAGCACTATGCCACATATATCAAGTGATGCAACATCCAAATCCACTTCATCAATCAACTTTGAAGCAATAGTAAATATGACCCTACATTGTTTGGTGACATTAAGTTTTTTTTTATCACATACCCAACCAAGAGGATAAGGCTTTGTATGTGGTTTAGTTTCAAGACCCATGTTTTTGACAAGTGCTTCAGATATCAAATTTACTTCGGAACCCAGATCAAATAATGCATCTATCTTAGTGTGCTTAGATACAACTCTTATATGAAATAATTCATTCTCTTTCCTTCATTGTCATGAGATTCATTATTGTTATTTGAACTAGCATGAAGGGAATATTTACCTTGTACTCCAACCACTGTGATCTTTCCCTCGTCTCCTGAATTGGAACCAAGATCTTGTTGCATTGTAGCAACGGTCTTTGTCTTCCCCTTTCCACCGAACTATTTTGGTCTCTTCTCTGGATGTAGTTTCCAACGGTGTTCATCATCGTGACCATTCTTCTTCAATGAGTGCAAGATGGTTTTCCTTCTTCCCTCTTTACAGTGGAGGTCTTTTTGTCCTTCCTTTTAAACTTCTTCAACTGCTTATGTGGGAGATTGGAAGGTTTCTTTGTGGGATCTTCTTGAACATGCTTTCCTCTATTCTCAAGGTGAGTGGCTTGCACACAAACTTCATCAAGATTGGTGGGGTTAAACAAAAGTAAAGTATGATGAATATAATTGTGAAGTGCGCCAATATACTTCATTAAAGTTTCATAAGAATCCAAAGGAATGTTTAATGCAAGATCTTTCTTCCTAAATTATTCTGTGAAACTTTGTATAGTTTGACCTTTACTTTTTCTTAAAGTTTGTCATTCCATCATTTTTTTATGTAAATAACCCAATGGATAAAATTACTTCCTTATCGTTGATTTAAATTCCGAACATGAGGAAAGAATATTACCACACTTACTTATGCCCTAAATTTTTCTCTCCCACCATACGAGAGCGGTGCCTTCCAACCGAAGAGAGGCCAATTGCATGTTAACTTCATCTTCATCAATCTGTTGAACAAGACAATATACTTCAACATGTTGGATCCAATTATCTAGCTTTTCAGGATTAGCATCTCCATTAAACATAGGTAAAGAAAATTTTACATCATTCTTTAACAATGGTTTCTTGAAAGAAGTTTTATGGCAAGAATGATGAGAATGATGAGAATGCTTAGAGGAAGAAGAGATAGAAATTGATGGTGAATATGGAGGCTCAAGAGGGTCTCCTCCATCCCCTTGATTCATTGAAGCATTATCATCTGCTTGTGATTCCTTTTTCTTCCCTTTCTTCTTCATTCTCTTCTCGTAGTCTCCATACATTCGCTCGACCATCTCTGACATGCGATAAAAGACCATATGGAATTTATTCTCATGTTCATCACGCTTGTCCTCTTTGGCCATTTTCTTCCTTCAGGATGGACGCCCAACTTTGGGATTGAAAGTCTTAAGAGTTCCTTCACCCTGCTTATGCTTGGACCTAGTAAGAATTCACACTCAACAATTCAAGTCAAATATGATTGCTCTGATACCAACATGATCCGGGATCTTTTCATCGATGTGACTTATTAAAGAATTGTATTAAATGAGCATAAATTGAAGTGCACCATAAAGAAGGAATAACTCAATAATGAAGAGACATATGCATCAGATCTGAACATAAAAAACTTGATAACGGAGTTCATCCCTAGTGGACTATGTCTTCGGGTCCTGCTCTCAAATGGGTAGACCTTTTTGTTAACTCAACAAAAGAATTTGGAAAAATACATAAGTATATCTCATTTTGGAGTTAAGCTACATAAGTTTTGCTCATATTAGAAAACAAACAACACCACTAAATTTGTGGCATCGAATTACCCAAAAACGATTGTCTCAACGCCTCGATCTGAGTCTAGCACTTTCATGCCCTTGAGTAAATTTATCTCGGTTTATGTGCCTCCACCTGCAATTAATTTCACGGGGAATTTCTCGATTTGTATTCCCATATGTATGGTCGTGCACCCCTTTTTATGACACCCGAACTCTGGCAAACTCAGTTCTTAAGTAATTTTGATAGGCGAATATACCAATAAAGTCGTTTGGCTTGTTGGTTCGCAGATATATTTAAAGCACTTTGGTTAGAGGAGGTTCTGGGGTAAAGCCCGTAGACCTCCATTTTAATACAAGGCATATGTGTGTGTGTGTGTGTTGTTCATTTGGATTGTTGCTAACTTTGGAGTATGGTTTGGCTTTGGCGAATCCCTCAAGATCTAGTGGCAGATAGTATTATGAAATTAGCAGACTAGGGATTGGCGCCAGCAAACCCCTTTACGCCTTTTAAATTTCATTTATTGGGCGTCCATGGGAATTTTCCTGCTACCACGTGGCATCCCATGACTAGGCCATGTGGCAGCCTTTCATTGGCCCATGTCACCACATTTCACAGATAGCCATGCCACCTCTTCCATGTCAACCTGCCACATCACATGTCGGGTGGTTGTATGGTCTGCCGCGTGGTTGTATGGACTACCACGTGGCACCTTCCCATTGGTCCATGAATTTAACCAAAAAAGTCCAAAATGAGTTACACGTGGCAACCTCTGGTGCTGCCACATCATCATGAAACACGTTGCCCTCTACATGTACCACGTACACTATATGGATGATGACCTCATTCGTACTGATGTTTATGTCGGCAGTACGGATGTTGACTCATCCCTACTGATTGGGTTAGGTTGACCAAAAATTTGACCGCGAATATCTTTTTATTTGTATGACAATTCATTTACATCGTTGGAAATCCTGCAACGCGCTCTTCGAGATGATGCCAATTTCATTGAGCTTTGAGGAATTTGATTTTTTTCACTTTCTCTGTCTACTGAGGCCATTCTGAGCTTCTTGAGTTGCTTCTGCGAATTATGAGTTATCCTCAGTCTTCTCTGGATCCTTTTTGGATAGTTGTACCTACCTGAGACACAAGAAAAAACACATTTTCATATAGTAATGTTAGGTGGGAAATCAAGTTAATATTGTTGTCCCTAATTGCATCAATGATCAATGATATATATCAGCACATAAAATATAATAAGGGATGAAATATAAGTAATAAAAGTTCAATTGAATAAGCACGAGACAAGCTAGTAAAAACTAGTTTAGCTCAACAATGATAGAACAAGACTTTAGCACAAGAAGCAAGGTTTTCATAAAAATATAATTGTTGTGATATTTATCAGCCTTATGTTTGTAAAAAACTTGTTGTGATATTTGACATGCGGCGGGGGTGATACTGTCTGCATACAAGAACCACTTAGGAAGGTAACCCAGTCAGGGCCGATGCATGAAAGTTGATCAACAGTCACAATTCTTCCATCGTGAGGGAAAGATATCACACGAAAAAGAGTGGATACAATAGCTTTCATGGCATAGACATAATCCCACCCAAGGAGTAAAGAGAAATCCAAGGGGTCCCGGACTACCATGACATCGATAAAGATAGTTTTCCCTCCCAAAGTTACAGGAAACTGAGGAAGGATCCCTAAAGGTTGACTAGTTCTTCTGTTAAAAGCTAACAGATTATGTGTTACCGGTGCAAGTTGCGGACAACCCAAAGCGCACCAAGCAACAGAAGACAAAATACTAACGGACGCACCTTCATCTATCAGTGTTTGAGGAACGTCCCGACCACGAACATGTACCGTAATCTGGAAAGGAATGTGGGAGGGAAGACGAGGTCCAGTTATCACACCCCAATCAAAAAGGATGGCTTCAGTACTTGGAGGGGGTACCACAGGAGGAGGAGGAATGCCCCCAGGCATGGTAGAGTCTATATTAACGAGAAAAAAATGGGCAGTATCGGGTTTACTCTCTAGAAGGAGAGTAGGATCGACTGATGATTGGATCGGATCAACCAATGGTGGACTTGGATAGACCACTTTATCACTCTTCAGAGGAAGAGTGGGACTGACCGAGGAAGGGACTGGATTAGTCACTTCGACATTCCGCAATGGAGGAATGGGATCGACCGATGGAGAAACTAGATCGACCACTTTGGCACTCTTTAGAGGAAGAGTGGGACTGACCGAAGAAGGGACTGGATCAGTCACTTTGGCACTCATCAAAGGAGGAGTGGGATCGACCGATGGTGAAACTGGATCAACCACTTTAGTGTCACTCTCTAACGGGAGAGTG
>ML782132.1:368786-396410 GCA_009831015.1 Picea engelmannii | reverse complement strand
TTTTTCTGTAGGAAAAGTTTGTTTACCAAGGAATTAGACGGATACAAAGCCCCTAACTTATTCCATAATTTCTTATCTATAGCTTCCCTTGACACATTCAGTAATATTAAATCCAAGAGACACAATTGGATTGTGCTATTTACCTTCCAATCCAACTTTGTCCAGTCTTCTATTGACATTCTCATAGGTTTATTACTTGAATCTAAAACAACTAATTGATCTTTCTCTAAAAAAATATATTCCATCTTGAGCTTACACAACTCAAAACTTTTCTCATTAAATTTTCCGATATATATTTTTAAACTACTCTCCATTTATTTTCACCACAAGAATCAATACCGCAGAGCTCACACTATAACAAGGTTTATCATAGACCTGAGCCAAACCCTTAGCCACAAAGACATCTCTTTTAAGCCAATAAATGCTCTAATACCAAATGTAAGTTTTAAAACTTTTCCAATAATTCAATGAACACATATATTCTTAACATAGAAAATAAAACAATTGCAATCACACATATACATAGAGATTTACCTTGGAAACCCAACCAACAAAACTAACAACTTGTTTTAGAGATTCACCTATAATTATATTCATTATCCAACTTCATTGTTTACAATACAATATATAGGATATCACGGCATCCAAAAAACCCCTAATCCATTGACCTGGATTAGATTAAAACCTTAATTTCTTAACTGGAATTAGAAAAACATGGGTTGAAATTACATGTGCCACTAAACAGCCAAAGGTGAAAACCCACCCCCACCAAAGACAAAAGACCGCCCAAAAATTTGGCAAATAAACCCCCAATTTTTTTTCAAGTGCTCAACCCTCAAAACCCCTAACAGTGTAACCCACAATCATGCAAACAGTATAACACATACCCAACATCCCTTTCCTCTTTCCCTCTAGTGGAATAATATCTCGTCTCATGCTCAATTTAGCCATATTGGACCATCATATTTTAGTTTTAGCATTAATATTTACATAGATTTATTTTACCATCGTAGCCTATAAAATGGTCCATATAAGTATATTTTCATCATACATGCCTAGACATTCACTTTTTGGGCCTTGGTATTGAGCTTCGCACTAGGAATCCATACTATCATATTTACACCATCTACAAGCAAATTCATTTATTTAATCTCACATGACTTAACTCTTGTCATTATAAACTCACATATAGAATTTATGCATAATATAATCCAATGCATTCTTGGGGTTCAAAATTGGGGTATTACATTCTCGTCCATTTGAATTAGTACTAGCTTCGATGCCTCTCAAAAAAAAATGGGCATTCCTCCCTCATGGCATCCTCCAATTCCCATGTGGCCTCCTCATTAAGACCAAAGTGCTTCCATTACACATTTACCTATTTAATGTCTCATTTTCAAATCAATGTTACTTTCTTGTTAAGGATGCATAGTGTCTTTGTTTGGAACTCTTCCTCTAATTCCACCTAGATCACATCATAATCAATGACATGGTTAGGATCATGTACATATTTCTTAAGAAAATAAACATTCAAAACATCATGAGCTTTAGTGTTATCAAGTGTTGACATGGGAAAAATTCCCTCCTCAATAGCATGGATTCTCCCCAACGTGAATTCCCAATTAGACCCCATGCTATTTGGAATAGGGAACCCATCCAACTTCATGCTTGGTAACCATTATTGGGTTTTGGTTGTAAAAATAGAAATGGAGAATGGAGAATGTTGGAATGCTTCTAATTAATTTGGGGGTGCAGTTCTACTCTATCTATCCTAAATAGGAGAAAATATATAAATTAGTAAACATGGAACCGAGCATATATCTATAACATATTCATGAATACATATATATTCAAGAAATAACAACAAAAATATGCATAAACAATAATGAAGTTAAGAAAATTCTATAACCATATTCTTGTTTATATTCCTAAACTCACATAGAAAACAACAAACATCTCAAAATAATAGAATAAGAATATGAATTTCCAATACAAGAGTAGTCTATAACATAAATCATAATGTTACAACAATTCTAGTATATCAGAAAACACATGAATATTCATACATTCATTCATCACACTAGAGCCAAATCTCCCCCCAAAAGTTGGCCACTAAGGATTCTCACTCGGACTCTATTAAAAAAAATTACAAAAGTTGTACAAGCCCAAATCCCAATTCTTTAGTCTCTACATTTCTTTTATAACTCTTTACAAAATAATTACCTCTGGGTAGTTTTGTCTTTTCACATCCCCTTTCTTTATTTTCCAAAACATTTTATATTTAAAAATATCACTTTGTCATCAATTGGGAGTTACATTATGTGCTTTATTTTCCATGTAGACTCTTCACACTTCATATTGAGAGGATATTTCTATTAGGCGCCTATATTTGAGCTATTCATATGCCACCTGAAAGGTCACTAAATATTTTGGCATGGGCCCCAATCCATTCTTAAATGTGTTTACACAAGAGTTAATTAAATTGATTTCCTTTGAAGGCATAGATACATGCTCCATCAACACCTCCTTTGTAACCTTTTAAGACTTGCTTATAGATATTCTCTTGTGATTGATAATTTCTTCGAGCTCTAGTTTCTCCACCACAAGATAGTGCCTAGCTTATTCCTCCAATAGAAAAGTAGTAGCACCCACAAAGCATAAGAGAGAGAAAGTGTGAATTGCCCAAGTAGGGAGAAAGTTCCAGTCAACAAATATGTAATTCTCAAGTGTGATATGTTTCTAAATGACAAAGGGGTGACCTCTTTTTATAGGAGGTCACCTAAAACCATTTTTTCCACAATTCAAAATGTAAACATCAAATTAGGGAGGTCAACCTCCTCTTTTTGACCTTTACAACTTAAAATTCAAATTTTCATAAAGAAATTCCCCTTTTAAGTGTGATGTCATGCCCTAAAGGGTGATGTAGAGCCTCTAGGAGAGACATTGAGCCTTTGATGAAGGTTGTTGGGCCTCCAAAGGCCAAAAATCATGCCACCAAGTGTTCGTGAATTTCCCAAGTGTCTCTCTCTCTCCACCAAACCAGGCCTCATCACCATCAAAGCACCTTGCACCACCAAACCCTAGCCTTCAAGTGATGATGTAAAAGTGAAGAGTGTGACCTCCAAAGGCAAACATTGGGGCTAGAAAGGCTAGTTAGTCATCTCCAATGGACAATCAAATGCCTCCAAAGGAAAAACACCTCCTCTAAGTTGTCCCAATAGGTAGGGTATGGCATTCACTATCTGGTATTCATGCCCCAATGAATGCCCAAGCAAGGCTCGTTCCTCTGTAAATGTCCATCAATCAAGGTCCTGCAAAGACAAGTAAATTCACCCTCCAAGGGTCTCAAGTTGTATGTATCATGCCAAGTAAATCACATTTAATACAAGATCCATCTAAACATGTGCATCAAATCTACCTTTTCAAATTAAACAAGTGCTCAAAGACCCTATACAATTTTCCAAATTTAGATATGGGAGGGGTGTCATAATGTCCTGTTGGGTGAACCAATTCCTCAAGTAGGGGATGTTCCCAAGGAGAATCCTTTCTAGGTTATGTAGTGAATGTTAGGTGGATGGGGTTAGAGTTCTATGTATGGAGTTTCATGACATACAAGGGCTTGTATTGTCTCATTTATGGGTGCCTTTGTTGAGTGATAGCCACATCCTTTTCCTCTTTTTGTTTTTTGAAGCATATTTTTTCCAAGCCCTTTATTAGCCATTTATTTTTCATTTGTTTCCAAGTTGAAGACAATAAGGGGCACTAAAAAGGAAATGCATAGCCCACAAACACTCTACCTTTGTTTGCATGATTGATTAATTAATTATTTATTTTATGGGTCCCTCGTTTTTTGAGAAGTGTTTCATTGCTCTTGGGATCCAAGGCAAGCTTCTATTGCATGATGTTTTTCTAGGGCACCTCTGATCCTAGTGGCCCTTTCTTCCCATGAAATGAGGTACATCCCCTTCATAGGTCAAGAAGCCCGAAAAACCTGAAAGATGGGGAAACATAGGGGAAGAAGTAGTGGAAAGTATGAGACATAATGCTATGATAACCCTTTGAGGAGACCCCATATTGCAACGCTTTCCCTAAGTGTGGCTACTTACTAGGAAATCATGACACTCATCAAGTTGAAATAGGAAAAAAAACATATTTTCCAAGCAGATGTTCCATAATCAAGAGAAGATTTAATGCAACATATTCAAATTCCTCAAGTACTAAGGTGACACTTACCATGACACTTGACTTGTCACCTCATGGAGAAAGATCTATTGTCTTCGGAAAGCAAGTTGGTTTGGTGACTTCCATCATGACAAATGGAGAAGAATGGCAGTGATGTGGGGCTCTGTATCTGTGAGTGGACAATGTCAATCAATCCATTTTTAGGTACTCTATGTATGCAACCTTAAGGCCTCGAGACACCATATACTTAGTTATCCCTAGGAACGGGGGATAGCATATGGCTCCTACTTGGGGACATGTACTCGTCATAGAGTGCCTGAGAACCTTAGCATATCCTAGTAAGAATTGTGCCTACACACACTAAGACAAAAAAAAATGTCAGATATTGAGGGTGGCTCACTCACCCTTTGTCCATATGATCAAAAATCAAAATTTCAACTAATATTTAAAAGAATTTTTTTTATTTTTCAAAAATTTCTAACTAACATGTGATATAATGAAATCAAATGATGTGACACAACTATGCAATAATGCAAGTAGATAAAAATGAAAAATGAGATATGTAAATAAGTATATGCAAGTAAACTACCATGCTCGATCAAATGCAAATTCAAGGGAAATCAAATGACCTACCTACTTACCTAAGTCCCAAGTCCCTCAAGAAGTCAAGTTCATTTGATGTAGGGTCGGAGAAGTGACATATCAACTGGTAATGGAATCTTCCTCCCATCCATGGTTGACAAGTAATATGTTCCCTTTTCAGACTTCTTCTTGATGATGTAAGGGCCAGTCTATATAATATCATTCTTTTCATCATACTTGGGCTTGCCCTTCCTCTTTTCCCACATGAGAGCAAGGCTTCCTTCATCAAAATCCACATAAGGTAAATCTTCAATGTAAGGTTGTTTTGGTGTTTGTGCCTTGACCATGTCCTTTATAGTCTTCTCTATTTGAACATTTTTCTTAGCTTAGCCTTTCTTGAGTATCTTGATGGATCCTGGATCTTTTCCTTGGAACTTTGCCATATTTTCCTTGTATTCATATGTCCTCGAAATTAGTGCATCTATGCAATCTTCTTGTGTAAAAGGAAAATCCCAAAGATCATATTTAATCATTTGTCTGGGCACATCAAACTCACACTCACTGTGATAATCAGGGTTGTTTGGATCCATCACATGCTTCTTGACAACCTACCAATTATATAGAATATCAAATATACCATCACCCATGGGAATATGTGCACGAGTCAAATGCATTTTGAGAAAACCGCCAAAGGTGGCTCCCCAACTTCTTGATAAAAGCATGCCCCAAGCATCCAGAATATCAATCACTATTATGTTCATAATGAGGATGATATGACAAAAATCATGCAAGTAAACCTCCACATCTTCTATGAGACCATACACTTTCACCTTTTTTGAATGAATGCTGCAAACATTTCCATAAGGGTGGGTTCTCCTCAAACCAAACTATTTCATGAATTTCAAGGGCATCACGTTTGTTGAAGCTCATGAATCCAACTTACAACTATTCAGACGGAGACCATTTACACCTAAATAAATATATAAAGGAGGTTTATTGTCCCTTTTATGTCCATGATATGTGGTGTTCTGGATCACATGAGGATCTTCCACTTCAGCTGGTAACTTCAGTGCTCTTAAAACTTCTCTTCTAACAGATGGGATTTTGCACATATCAACTATAGGCACTAACATATTCATCTTTCCAATCATGGATAACACATCTATGTTTAGTTGAATCTCTTCATCTGATGGTGTAGGTGTTCGGAGTAAGTCATGCATCGGTGGTGGAGGAGGTGGAGGCACTTCCTTTGTTGAATGAGGTGGAGCTTCTTTCTCTTGCGGTGGAGAAACTAGAGCTAGTGGTGAAGGAACTAGAAATTTGTTTCTTCTTGCATATGTCAAAAATTCTTTATTTCTCAACTCATTCTTTGAATTCTCATCTAGTTGATTCAGGACTCTGAGCCATCCCTTCCCAGCATCCTTCTTCTTGACTTCCTCAAGTTTTTCTTGTGTAATATCTACATACTCATCATCCTGGAAAGCAAAGATGGTTTCAATGAATTTCATTTGGTTCAAAGAACCTCCTTCATATGATCGTCTTGGAAAATAATCTTCTGAGTGTGCTTCATTACAAGGAAAACACCATGGAATTTATTTTGTATTAACCATTCCAACTGGATTCAAAGTGTCAGGAGACTTTACCTCCTATTGAGGCCTTGTCTTCCAACCTGTGTTTGGTTGTCTAAAAACCTGAGGTCTTGGAGCAGACTAATTTATTTTTAATGTTGTCAACCTGTTCATAATTTGATTTTGGCTCTAGACAACTTGAGTATTCATCTGATCAACTTTCTGAGCCAAGAAAGTGATTGTATATGGTGCAACATTGACTTCTACAATACTCAATACAATCTTTGAGTTGAGAAGGTTTTCCTTAATCTGTGTACTATATTCCTTGGCCTTTTACAAAGTGTCAGACACTTTATCCTTGAGGAAAAAATCAATCTATCCTTTGAAATCATTCATGTAGAGGACACGAACAACTGTTGTTGGTGGGCGTAGCTCATCCATGATCTGATCATACAATATATCAAATCTAGTATCAAATTATTTCATTGTTTCATTTTCATTTTCCTTGATTTCATTGAAATGTGCTAATAGCATTCCACTTCCCTTCTTCATTGACCATCTAATTTTTAGCAACTTAGCGAAATCATCATAGGATACCAAATGATCATTGGGTAGTCCTTTGAACCACCTCTGGGAATATTCAATGAAAGACATGGATAATAACCTCATAGCAACATCTTCATGTTCCACTTCTTCATTCAATAATTCCACACCTACTGCATATAGGTGGTCTTCTGGTGTAACCACATTGTTTCCAATGAATTTTGGAAACCACTTATGAGTTTCCTTAGGCATGGTATGGGGATACCCAGCTATAGAAAATAAGTTCAATGGTTTGAAAATGTTACAATTCCAAGTGTGAGACATTGTATTGAGGGGAAGGCAACCTTGGAACAAGGTCTTGACAATAGGGGAGTTATAAGGAATCCTTCTTCAGTAAACCTTAGAAGGTTTGAATCTACCCAGGGGAAAATTTGGTGGGTTCTGGGATGGTGGAGTCGCCAGATGAGCTTTATGAAAGGCTCATCAAAAAATTAAAGGGAATTTCTCTAAAGTGGAGTCTCTAGAAAAGCTATGGGTAAGGAATTTGGGATCAAATCTTTCCAAAGTGTCGTTAGGGCTCGAAAGAGGATTCAAAATCCTCCCCAACAATGACGCCAAAATGTTATCTCACATATTGTAGCTTGGGAAAATCCAAACCCAAGTCACAAAGGTGAGACAACTATGGGAGTACCTATCCACTATCACCTTAGATAGTGTAAATTTAACCTTGTACAATTATTTAATGCAAACAGGTTTTCAATAAAAGAACAGAAAATATATAATGGAAAATACACATATTACATAGAGATTTTAACCCTGGAAACCCAAACTGGGAAAACCAACATATTCTATATTCATCCATCTCATACATTGTTTACAATAAAATATACATATAAGATCTCGTAGCACCCTAAAACGTAATCCAATAACCTAGGTTAGTCAACAACCCTAATTCCTTAACCATATTTAGAAAACCATCGACGAAAACCATGTGCCGAAAAACCGCCCAAAAACGGATGCAAAAAACTAGTTCTAACCATGAAAAGAATATAACACGAGGGGTTACAAGGTTACATATTCTCCCACTTGTTGTTTTATTTGCATACAGGGGGTTACAAGGTTACATAGTCAACAATCTAGGGAAAAACAATACCCATAGATCCTCTACACCAAGAGAACTTATAAGTGCTCACAGATTTTGTTAATGAATCTGCAACATTCTTCAAAGTGTCCACCTTCATCAACAACACCTTATTTTCTTCAACCATGTCTCTCACAAAGTTATATTGAACATCAATATGCTTTGTCTTTGAATGATAAGTTGGGTTCTTTGCCAAAAAAATTGCAGTTTGACTGTCACAATCTATCCTTACATCTTGTTGTACCAACCTAATACACGAACACAATCTTTGTAACCATAATACTTCCTTGCTTGCATGTGCGGTTTCCATGTATTCAGCTTATGTACTTGATAGTGCCACTATAGACTATATTTTTCTCATCCAACCGATTTCTCCTCCAAACAGGTTAAACACATACCCGCTTGTAGATCTTCCACAATCCAAATCTCCAACCCAGTCTGCATCCACAAATCCATGTATGTCCAACACTCTGTCAAAACTTGGTTTTCCTTGGTAGCACAATCCATAACTAGTAGTGCCACGTAAATACCTGAAAAATCTCTTTATTGTTGTCTAATGCTCCTTCCTTGGTTTTGACATATACCTGCTCAAAACTCCCACTACATGTGCAATGTTTGGTCAAGTACATACCATTTCATACATCAAACTTCCAACCGCACTCACATATGGAACATGAGACATATCCTCCTCCTCTTCCTGTGTCTTGGGAAACTGATCCACAAATAACTTTACACCTACATGAATAGGAACCCTGGCCGATTTACATTCTTGCATATTAAACCTATGCAATACGGTCTCGACATTTTTTCTCTGATTTAACCAGAGTTTCCTATTTCCTCGATATCTTTTAATTTCCATGCCCAAAATGAAATTTGCAGCACCAAGATCCTTCATTTCAAATTTAGAGGAAAACTGAGCTTTCACATCCTGGATAATCTCCTTATTGTTTCCTATCAGCAACATGTCATCCTCATATAAGAACAAATAAATCAAATGATCACCAATTAATTTGAAATACACATAGTGATCCTCTTTGATTCTTCTAAATCCAAATTCCAACATATAAGTATAAAATTTTTGATACCACATCCTTGGTGATTGTTTTAAACCATACATATACTTTTTCAACTTACATACCAGCTCCTTCTTTCCCTTCACAACAAGCCTTATGGTTTCTTCATGTAGATTTCTTCTTCCATATCCCCATGTAGGAATGTTGTCTTCACATCCATCTATTCTACTTCAAAATCAAACGTAGAAGCAATAGATAACAGAAATATAATAGAGGTTAACTTGGAAACAGAAGAAAAATCTCACAAAAATCAATTCCCTCAACTTGGGAATAACCCTTTGCTACTAATTGAGCCTTGTATTTCTCCACTTTTCTTTATGCATTCAGCTTCTTTTTAAATACCCATTTTCTATCAATGTGATTTCTTCCAGTCGACAACTCCACTAGATCCCAAGCCTCATTCTTATCTAAATCTTCCATTTCTTCAACCATGGCCTTTTTCCGGAGTTTTCCATCCTCTGAATCCACTACCTCCCTAACGGTTGTAGGATTGTCATCACTAATAGACAAAGAAAAATTTGAACAAAAATTAGGTGGAGTATACCTTTCCAGTAGCCTTGTTTCTCGAGTTGATGTCCTCAATACCAGAGTATGAAGATCTTCTTCTTTTGATTCATGTTCTTCTGTAGAGTCGGATTCATCATCCTTTCACTCAAACTATATTTTGTTTGGTTCTTCCTTACTTTGTAGGACTTCTTGTTTGACAACATATTTCATTTCTCTAAATACCACATCTCGGATATACACAACCTTCTTAGTTTTTGGGTTCCAAATCTTATAACCTTTGAGACCATTTTTATACCCAATAAAGATACACTTTTCAACCTTCTTATCTAGCTTACTCATGGTTTCCTTTGGAACATGAACATAGGCCTCACAACCAAATACCTTTAGATGTGTGAGAGAGGGTTTCTTACCAGTCCATACCTCATGTGGAGTCATGTCATCCAATGATAATGAGGGTGATCGATTGACCAGGAAACATGAGTACCCACTACCTCTGCACAAAATTCTTTCCCTAACCTGACACCACTGAGCATGCACCTTGCTTTTTCCATCGGCGTCATTTTCATCCTTTTTGTAACTATGAACTAGCGAACACACTCCTTGAACTAGATATACGATCCACATTCTCCCAATAGCCTATGAATGGGATATACTTCGGGGCTCCAACTGACTCTCTGTCAACGACTCTGTCTTTCTCTCCCTCGAAGTCCATGATCTGATGATGTGTGTCCTCTTCAAATTGATGGCTCCTGTATACTTCGCTACTTCGCACTTCAGCGATTTTGGCTTCACCTCACCTATTCTCCTCTGAAATGATTTTCTTCGAAACACATGGATCCCCGTCACGTGTTCTTCTGGATTAACGGTCCAGATCTACTTCTCCCTTCGCGACTTTGCGAATTTTGCAAATTTCTCCATGCAAATAATCTAAAGTTCTTTCCCATGAACTCTCGGATCGGCTACCACGTATCCCCTCGATACCGACGACTATGATTCATTTCACCTCTACGGGACTTCGATAGTTTCTAATGTTGTGCTACCACTTTCTCCCGGATAGCTCCTTCTCCAAATTAAACGATACATTGCCACGTACCCTCCTCTGGATCTATGGTCCAGATGGACTTCGGCTTCGTAGCTTTGGGAGCTTTGTCTCCATCACAAATGAAACACATCAATTATGTGAAGTCTGAAGGACTTCAGGGTTTAACCTCCTCGCACCTTCTCGATATCTAATAGTTGTCAGTGACCCCGCCTTCTTATGAAGGGATCTCAACTGTTGATTTGGAGAATCTGAAAGGGCTCTTCCATATTAAATAATTCTTGTTGTTACTTCTTCTGAGTTTGATTCCTCTGAGGATTTCGGCCTCCAACGCACTCCTTGCGATCATGGAATCTTCGACAAAGTTCAGACTTAGAGATTTCTTCAAAATAAATCTTACCATGCACTCCTTGCACTTCAGAATCTTGATCTCTTGACACTTAGTCGAATCTTGACCCAATGCACTCCTTGCAACACTCGATCTAAGTTTCCCTTTATCCCTCTTGAGCTTCTCTAAGTCAAAACTAGACCCTGTCAGCGCACTCCTTGTGGACAATATGCACTCCTTGCATCCAAGCTCTCAGAAGAGAAACAGTTGAAATTTATATAATGCTTCACACGTTCATATACTTCTACTATGAACAACATACATAATCATAATGAAATAAACACACAGAGAACATATCATTCATTAAAATACACATTGAAATGAACATCATCCAAGAATTTGAATCAATCTTTGTCTGTTTTATTCATTCATTAAGTATTTACATAAGTAACACAATTCTTCACTGTCTTCTGAATCTCTATGTCTAACTGATACATCTAACACTTCTTACTCCTCTGCTTCTACAATACTCAACACAATACATAATAATCTATCTAAGGAGTGGCTTCTCGCGCTCTTCTCCATCCTATCTAAATTCTATCCCATCGTTGTTTTAGCGGTTACCTATTTAGTCCTATTACAATAAATGTGAGTTATTAGCAGATAAGAGTTGAAAATCCATATTTGTAACACCTTATAGTCGTGTAAGAGTTTACAACATCTTTCCATTCTCATGCGGTGACCTAACTTTACAAACAAGGTCTTTAAAAAAACGATATTTCCCAAATATCTCAACAACACACTCCTGCCTTTGTTTAATGTTGATTTGAAATATTTGCGCGTTGAGGTGTCGAATTATGCTTCCTCTCTCTGCATCTCTTGCTTTGATGTCGATGCTCCTGCATCATACTCCTTTGGCTAAAATATTCATGGACTCCCATCCATGAGCTCTTGCATTGTTTTTCCATGTTTCAAAATGTTAGGTTCAGTGACCCAACTCGAATATTCCACTGGGTGATATTTCCACTTCACGAAATATTCAGGATACATCTTCCTCCAGGTCTTCTTTCCAACTCTTTGATCTAAAATTTTCTCCATCTAAGGTTTCTCTGTTGTGGGAATATATCTTTCCCACTAAATCTCCTTCTGGTCACCTAGTTCTCCTGCATCATCTCTCATGTAAGGATACATGTCTGCAACATTGAATATCGGTGATATTCCAACATTGTTTGGTAACTCAATATCATAAGCATTTGCTACAAATTTCCTGAGGATCTTGCATGGTCCTATCTTCTTCATCTTCAACTTGTTATATGTTCCCCTTGGAAACCTTTCCTTCCTCAAATGTGATAAAACTTCATCTCCAGCGTCAAGTTGAACTTCTCTCCTTTTTTGATCAACTATGTTCTTATATTTTTGGTTGTTGTCTTGTAGCTTCTCTTTTACTCGATCATGAAGTCTCTGCATCTCTATAGCAAAAGATTTTGCTCCAGCACTTCTGAATTCATATTGCTTCAAATCTCTCAATTATGTAATCCCTCTCAGTTATATTCCATACACCATCTTGAATGGACATTTCCCAATGCTCATGTTTACCGAATTGTTAAATGCAAATTCTGCCTGTTCCAAAATCTGATCCCACTAATGGCCATGCTCAGTGACTAAACTCCTTAATAAATTTCCCAAACTTTTGTTCACCACTTTAGTATGCTCATCTATTTGAGGGTGATATGTTGAATTTAAGGACAAATTTTTCCCCATCCTCTTCCATAGAGTTATCCAAAAATGTCCTACAAACTGTGTGTCTATGTCTAAGACTATGCTTCAGGGCAATCCATGTAGTCTCACAACTTCCCTGAAAAACAAATTTGATATGTGTGTAGCATCACTTGTTTTTTGACAAGGTATGAAATGTGCCATCTTTGAAAATCTGTCTACCACAACAAATATGGAATCACTTCCCTTCTAGGTTCTAGGTAATCCCAATACAAAATCCATATTAATTGCATCCCAATGCCTTTCTGGAATAGGAAATGGCTGATACAAACCAGTGTTATGTTGTCTCCCTTTCGCATACTAGAAAATGTTGCATTTGTTCACAAATTCCTTTACCTTGGTCCTCATACTTGGCCAGTAGTATGAATAACTTAGTTGTGCATAGGTTTTATCATGACCAAAATGTCCATCCAAACCTCCACTGTGTTTCTCTTTCAGTAGATTGTCTCTCATAGAGCATCTTGGTATGCACAGTTGGATTCCCTTGAAGAATAGTCCATCCTAGATCAAATATTTTGTCCATGGGCTTCTGTCCCCCAACAAAGGGTTCTCACATGCCTCATAAGCCTCCTTAAAATTTGGATCTTCTTGGTACATCTCCTTAAGGTGTTCAAACCCTAAGGTCTTCACTTGGAATTCATGTATAATCAAACTCCTCCTACTCAAAGCATTTGCAACTTTGTTAGCACTTCTAGAAATATGTTTAATGACAAAATTAAAATTCTGCATGAATTCTACCCACTTAGCATGCCTCTGATTCAACTTTTCTTGCCTAGTAATAAATTGTAAAGCTTGATTGTCACTATACAAGACAAACTCTTTTGGAATTAGATAGTGCCTCCACTTCTTCAAAGCTTGAATCACTGCATAAAACTCTTTGTCATATGTGGAATAATTTTTCTTGGTTCCATTCAGTTTCTCATTGAAATAAGCAACTGGCTTATTATCTTGACTCAAGATTGCTCCAATAGCTTGTCCACTTGCATCACACTTTACCTGAAATGTTTTCCCAAAATATCGTAAGACCAGAATCAGTTGTCCTGTAATATTCTCCTTCAACACTCTAAAGATTTTATCAGCCTCCTCTGTCCAATTAAAAGACTTGTATTTTTTCTTCACAATATCCAGTATGGGTGTACATATAGCACCGAAATTTCTGATAAAATTCCTATAAAAACTTGTTAACCCATGAAAGCTTATCACCTCAAATATGTTTCTAGGATATGGCCAATCCCTGATTACTTTCACCTTCTCTCGATCCATCTTTAATTCATTTGAAGAGATCACAAAACCCAAGTATATGAGTTATGTCTTCATAAAAGAGCTTGTCTTTAAGTTTATCAACAACTTTTCTTGTTGCAATCTCCTCATCACTAATGCTAAGTGTTTTAAATGGTCTTCCTCTATTTTACTGAAGATTAGTATATCATCCATATATACAATCACAAACTTACCTATGAAGTCTTTCAACACTTCATTCATCGACGTCATAGATGTTCCTGGGGCATTTGTCAACCCAAATGGCATGACTAGCCATTCAAACAAACCTTCATTTGTCTTGAATGTTGTCTTCCATTCATCTCTCTCTCTCATTCTTATCTGATGATATCCACTCTTCAAATCCATTTTTGAAAAATCGCTTGCTCCACTTAAGCAATCCATCAAATCATCCATTCTTCGCAAATGGAATCTATACCTGATGGTGATATTGTTGATGGCTCTAGAATCTGTACACATTCTCCATCCTTCATCCTTCTTTGGACTCAACACAGTTGGTAGTGCACATGGGATTAGACTTTCCCTGACTAAACCTTAATCCAACAACTCCTGGACTTGATTCTTGACCTCTTCATTCTCTCAAGGTTTCAACCTATACGCTCCTTTGTTTGGCAAACTAGCTCTTGGAATAAGGTCAATGTGATGGTTGATACTCCTAATGGGTGGTAATGAGTGAGGTAACTCATCCACTACTATGTCAACAAAATTCTCTAACAGTTCCTCGATTTCTTCGGGTAAATCATCCATAGAAGTATTTGTAAGGATAACCCTTGGCTTCCTTACTACAACAAACTACATTTCTTGTTCCTTCTTGACCTCATTCAAGAGTTCCTTCCCACTCATGAAAAGTATACTTGAACTAGCCTCCTTGTTTGGTTCCTTGTCTTCTATTGGCAACAACATGTGTGTTCTACCATTCTTCTCTAGGGTGTAAGTATTTTTCATCATGAATGACATTTCTATCAAATTGTCATGGTCTCCCCAACAAGATATCACAAACATCCATAGGAATAACATCACATAAAATCGCATCTTTATAGCCTCCTATTTTGAATTCAAATTTGCATTGTTGACTTACCATTACTTGATGTCCTTTCTGCAACCATGATAACTTGTATAGGTTTGGGTGTGTAGTTGTCTCCAACTCTAGATTATCCACCATCACTGTGGATACTAGATTATTAGTGCTCCCACTGTCTATAATCATCTTTCAAACTCTATCCTTTGTTTTGCAAGCAGTCCTAAACAAATTTGTCCGTTGAACTAGTTCTCTTGCCTCCTTCTCTGGCTTTAGAAGAACTTTCCTCATCATAAGGTTTATTCCTCCTTCTATTGCTTCTACTTCCACCGTCTTCTGAGCTTCATAAATGTGTTCTTCTCCTCCTCCTTCTTTCTTTTTCTTGGGGCATTCCCAAGACATGTGTCATGTCTTTCCATAGGCATAACATCTGACTTCACCTCCTCTGCCTCTTCCTCTTCCTCGAGGAAAAGAGTTTATTCTTTCATGTTGTCCTTCCTTAGAACTTACCCCTTTTTCAAGGTGATTATGATACTTTCAGCCTCTTTCTTTGGCTTCTGGAACTTCTCTCGGAAAGTTCCCTTGCCTTTGCTTGAAATTCCTCCCCTATTCCATTGGCTATGTTTTTTGGCCAACTTCTCTTCATCTTTCAAGGCTACTTGATAAGAATCCTCGATTGTGCCAACATACATCATGTTGATCTCTTCTTGTTTATCATATCTCAACCCATTTATATACTTGGCTATTTTCTCATCGTCATTTTCCTTCTTTCTAGCCCTGATATTCAGTCTATAGAATTCTTTAGTGCATTCCTTCACTGATAATATTTTCTGCCTCAAGTTCTGTAACTTTCGGAATAGATTTATCTGATGGTCTTTGGGGATGAATTTTGCTTTCATCTTAGCTACCATCCTGTCCCAACTTTTGATTTTTTGCTTACCTTTGCATCTATGATCAGCTTGTAGTTCATCCCACCATAATGTTGCATGACCTTTCAACCTAGTTATTGCATGCTTCGCTTTCTTTTCTTCATCAATTTATTCATAATCAAAGTATTTATCCATAGCACATACCCAATCTAACGATTCTTCAACTTCCAAATTGTCGCCATACATCGAGACTTATAATTTTTCTCTGGCTCCTATTTTCAAAATAACTCTCAGCGGACGTTCTTCTACAGGTTCTCTTTCTGCATCTCCTTCTTCTTATACCTCTTCACTTTCTGCTTCACTGATGTCACGAACATCTGGTGCTCTCCTCTATGTTGTTTCCATGGCGTCCAATCTCATTCAGAGTTGCCTCATTTCTTCTTCCATTTCTGAATTCGCTACAGGTTTGTCCCTGCGCCTTCTGGGTGGCATGATTCCACTGCTTTGATTTCCTTTTCTCCGACTTGATGCTATCAAACGAAATTATTTCACCTTTTCCTGTTGTCTGAAAGAAAATTCACGCTTTGATATCACTTGATGGTTTGAAACTATCTCCTATAACTCCCTTGTCTGTTGTCTACAAGCAAAAATATTCTCTGATACCACTTGATGCATACCCCCTACTCTACCTCGAGGCTGCGCGACCTCCCGATCTAGGATTGATCAACTTCAGGAGCTGAATCAACTCACAGTTTCGTACTGAACCTCTTCTATTTCTCCATGGGTCAAAGTCCTTATTCTCGAGTGCGAAATCCCCTTTTCGGGAGTTTGTGAGTACCCGTAGAGTCCTCCACATGACCTTGATAAAAAATAATGGGCTTAAGTCTTCATTCCCCATGTACTTCGGGACCTCTAACTTCGGGTGTTCTCAACACACTTGACTCCAAATCCCCCGAACTCCAAACTCTGAACTGGTGAACACACTCCTTGAACCAAATCTACGATCCACATTCTCCCAACACCCCACGACTAGGATCTACTTCGAGGCTCTAACTAAATCCCATTCAACGACTTCATCTTTTCCTTGCTCTCCCTCAAAGTCCATGATATAATGACGTGTGTCCTCTTCATATCGACGACTTCTATAGACTTTTCTACTTCGTGCTTCGACGATTTTGGCTTCACCTCACCTATTCTCCTCCTAAATGATTTTCTCTGAAACACATGGATCCCTGCCACGTGTTCTTCTAGATTAACGGTCTAGATCTAATTCTCCCTTCGCGACTTCGCAAATTTTGCAAATTGCTCCATGCAAATCTTTCAAATTTCTTACCCACGAACTCTCGGATATGCTGCCACGTATCCCTCTCGATACCGATGGCTATGATTCACTTCGCCTCTATGGGACTTTGACAGTTTCCAATGTTGTGCTACTACTTTCTCCCAGATAACTCCTTCTCTAAATTAAAATATACGTTGCCATGTACCCTCCTTTGGATCTATGGTTCATATGGACTTCGGATTTGTAGATTCGGGAGATTTGACTCTATCACAAACGAAACACACCAATTACGTGAAGTCCGAAGGACTTCAGGGTTTAACCTCCTCGCACCTTCTCAAGATCTAATGGTTGTCAATGACCTTGCCTTCTTCTGAAGGGATCTCAACCATTGATTTGGAGAATATAAACGGGCTCTTCCCTATTAAAGAATTATCGCCACTACTTCTTCTGAGCTTTGACTACTCTGAGGATTTCGGCCTCTAACGCACTCCTTGCGATCCTGGAATCTTCGACAAAGTTCAAACTTAGAGATTTCTTCAAAAGAAATCTTACCACGCACTCCTTGCGCTTCACAGTCCCAATCTCTCGACACTTAGTCGAATCTTGACCCGGTGCACTCCTTGCAACACTCAATATAAGTTTCCCATTATCCCTCCTGAGCTTCTCTGAGTCAAAACTAGACCCCATCGACACACTCCTTATGGACAATATGCACTCCTTACATCTGAGCTCTCACAAGAGAAACAATTGAAACTTATATAATGCTTCATAGGTTCATATACTTCAACTATGAACAACATACATAAGCATAATGAAATAAACACACAAAGAACATATCATTCATTCAAATACATACTGAAATGAACATCGTCCAAGCATTTGGATCAATCTTCGTTTGTTCTATTCATTCATGAAGTATTTAGATAAGTAACATAGTTATTCATTGTCTTCTAACTCTCTATGTCTAACTGTTGCATCTAACGCTTCTTACTCCTCTGCTTCTACAATAATCAATACAATACATGATAATATATCTAAGGAGTGGCTTCTCGCGCTCTTCTCCATCCTATCTGAATTCTATCCCATCATTGTTTTAGCGGTTATCTACTTACTCCTATTACAATAAATGTGAGTTATTAGCAAATAAGAGCTCACACTCCATATCTGTAACACCTTACATTCGTGTAAGAATTTACAACATCCTGCCATTCTCAAGCAATGACCTGACTTTACAAACAAGGTGTTTAAAAGAAAAATATTTCCAAAATATCTCAACAACACGCTCCTACCTCTGTTTAATGCTGATTTGAAATCTTTGTGTGTTGAGGTGTCGAATTCTTCTTCCGCTCTCGACCTCTCTTGCTTTGATGGTGATGCTCTTGCATCAATATAGGATCATGTATCATCCAAAACCATAATCGAATAACTTTGATTAGTCAACAACCCTAATTCCTTAACTGGAAATAGTAAACCATCGATGAAACCCATGTGCCGAAAAACCGCCCAAAAATGGACGCAAAAAACTAGTTCTAACCATGCAAAGAATATAACACATACCCAATAGATAGACACTCTCCTCGGTTTAGTGATGATGAAATCACCACAAGGGGGGGATCTCGGTGACCCTAGGGGGATTGATATGGACAATGATATAACGATAAATGAATGCCCCTATAGGTCAAGTTTGGAAGATGAGTAAGGCTTGAGAATGAGTCTTGTAGATGGAGAATGGTTGCCAAGTGTTGTTTGTCTACAAGACAATGTTAGACTTGCCCAGAACAAGACAAATGATAGATATACAAGCCTTAAACCAAGGGTATCAAGACAAAAGCCTTGTTGTCCAAAATTTCATCAATATAGAAATATATATATCAACAATGTAAAATGTTAGTAGCTGCAAATTTAACCATCAAAATTCAAGTACAAGATCTTGGAAATAAAGCTAGAAGTGACTAGTTGAACCTCCAATGATTTACCCAAGGCTTTGATGATATTTAGGGATGTTTATTAATTGTTTTCAGTAAGTTATTATGACAACCAAGTGGCTATAGAAGACAAGTGATACAACATAAAATTMTAGCCACCAAAATCACCAAACAATMCACCCAAATGATAGTCAATGACAAGTAGTTTAATAATGGCAACTTGTAAGCAAATTTCAGCGGTAAAATGGTGAGAAATGAGTGAAGAAAAGATGATTTTGGAGCAGCCCTAATGGTTATATCTTTAGTTTATAATATCAATAYGAATTACTAGGCTAAATAAGATGCCCTTATGGCACAAGAATTCTTATAACATGTAGAATCAATTCCAATTTAGACAATTGCAATATCTTAACAATTCACACATACCAATGCAATGATTTTATATCTCCAATGAAAATTAGACTAGTGCCTTATCAATTGGGTTATGGGGTCTCTTGTATAAGGGATAGGATTTGTTACTTCTCTAGGGGTGTAATCCTTTTTACTCCCTAGAGTAAAAAAAACCTAGCAAGGTAAATCTAGGAGGATGTAATCCTTTTTACTCCTCCTAGCAACCCTTGCAATATAGATTATTCAATGACAACAATGATAGATCTTGGTGGAGGGTGTATGCCCTTATAATCCTCCAAGATTTTAGCAAAATTAACCTTGCAACCAAGAAAGAAACAACACAAAGCATAAATTCCTTACCTAGTCCAAGAGATAGCAAGATAAACCCTTCATTACCAAGAATATTCCATCACATGAGCAAAATACAAGCATCCAAGAGATAGTGCCTAGCTTATTCCACCAATACACAAGTAGTAGCATCCACAAAGCATAATAAAGAGAGTGTGAATTTCCCAAGTAGGGCGAAAATTACAGCCAACTAGTATGTAATTCTCAAGTGTGATATCTTTTTAAATGACAAAGGGTTGACCTCTTTTTATAGGAGGTCACCTAAAACCCTTTTGTCCACAATTCAAAATGTCAACATCAAATTAGGGAGGTTGACCTCCTCTTTTTTACCTTTACAACTTAAAATTCAAATTTTCATAAATAAAATCCTCTTTTAGGGGTGACATCATGCCTTAAAGGGTGACGTGGGGCCTCTAGGAGATCTGGTGAGCCTTTGATGAAGGTCATTGGGCCTCTAAAGGCCATAAATCACACTAGCAAGTGCTCATTCATGTGCCAAGTGTCTCACTCTCCATCAAACCAATTCTCATCACCATCAAATCACCTTGCACCACCAAACCCTAACCTTCAAGTAATGATGTCACACCCCAAAAGTGAAGAGTATGGCCTCCAAAGACAAACATTGGGGCTAGAAAGGCTAGCGAGTCATCTCCAGTGAAAAATCAAATGCCTCCAAAGGCAATGTACCTCCTCTAAGTTGTCCCAATAAGTGGGGTATGACATTCACTTTGTGGGCTTCATGCTCTAATGAAGGCCCAAGCAAGGCTTGTTCCTCCATAATTGTCCACCAATCAAGGTCTTGCAAAGACAAGTAAATTCACCCTCCAGGGGTCTCAAGTCGTATGTATCATGCCAAGTAAATCACATTCAATACAAGATCCATCTATACATGTGCATCGAATCTACCTTTTCAAATTAAACAAATACTCAAAGACCCTATGCAATTTGCCAAATTTATATATGGGAGGGGTGTCATAATGTCCTGTTGGGTGAACCAATTCATCAAGTAGGGGATGTTCCCAAGGAGAATCCTTTCTAGGTTATGTATTGAATGTGAGGTGGATGGGGTTAGACTTCTAGGTATGGGGTTTCATTACATACAAGGGCTCATATTGTCTCATTTATGGGCGCCTTTGTTTAGGGCTAGCCACATCCTTTTCCTCTTTTTGTTTTTTGAAGCGTATTTTTTCCAAGCCCTTTATTAGCCATTTATTTTGCATGTGTTTCCAAGTTGAAGACAATAAGGGGCACTAAAAAGGAAATGCATAGCCCACAAATTCTCTACCTTGGTCTCCATGCTTGATTAATTAATCATTTATTTTATGGGTCCCTCATTTTTTGAGAAGTGTTTCATTGCTCTCGGGATTCTATGGTGAGCTTCTATTGCATGATGTTTTGTACATGAACTTAGGTACATGAAATTAGTGGCCCCTTCTTCCCATGAAATTAGGTATATTCCCTTCATGGGTCAATAAGACCAAAAAAATAAAAGATGGGGAAATAATGGAAAGTGGAAAGTATGAGAGGGAATGATACAATAACCCTTTGGGGAGACACCACAATTGCAACCCTTTCCTCGAGGGTGGCTACTTACTAGGAAAGCATGACACTCACCAAGGTGAAATAGTGCAAAAAGCATAATTTCCAAGTAGACGTTCCATAAGGCAGAGAAGCTTTAATGCAACATATTCAAATGCCTCAAGTACTAAGGTGACACTTACCATGACACTTGACTTGTTACCTCATGGAGCAAGATCCATTGTCTTTCATAAGCAAGTTGGTGTGGTGATTTACATCATGATGAAGGGATAATTATGGATGTGAGGCGGGGCTCCGTCTGCGTGAGTGGCCAATGTCAGTCAATCCATCTCTCGGTAGTCCATGTCTACAATCTGAGGGCCTTGAGACATTATCTCCTTAGTTATCCCTAGGAACGAGGGATAACAATCCCACAAACAAGGAGGTCTCATACACCAATCTAGTGTTTGCTTGGTGGCGACCTTAAAATAAGACACACACACACACACTGAATCCATTATAGGCATCTTAATGAATTCCATCATAAGCACAATAATCCAATGATAATTAGCTTGGATATACACAACCATTGATCCAATAGTAGCTCACTTGGATTATTATTTTGTATGCAATATTTATTAATGTGGTGTGAATTCGCACATAGGTAGAAGTGGGAAAACAAGACATGATACCAAAAGCACAAACATTGTTACTATCATATTGAAGGAGGATGTGATCACATCAACTCGAATCTTTACACCAAATTATGGTTGATTTTGGTTGAATTTTGTGACTTTCGTTACCTTTTGTTGAATAAAGCATATTTTTATATGTTGATGTTATGCATATTTTCAATATTCATGTGAAATTATGAATGCATTTCATTCAATGGATTTTATGTACTTGTCTTAGTAGTGTATTGTTGCAATATATCTATAGATCATATGGCTTCCAACTAAGAGGGACCATTTGATGATGATGCTAGGCACAAGGAAAAAGGCAAGGAAGGCTATAGAAGAAATGGTAATTACATACTTTGTGATTGTTATATAATATTGAAAACGGTGTATTAAATTTTATTAAGATTTACATTTATAATTGTAATCATTACTTACTATATTCTATTTTATGTTGCAATAAAGTTGATAAAAAATGTGGAGCATTGTTAAAGAGTGTAATAAAAAAAGAAAGTATCAGATGTAGTAGAATTAAGCATGTTAGCCATGATATGATTTATCTTGCATTTTTCATTGAAATTTATAGCATAATCAAATCCAATATATCACATTTTTCATGATACTTGTTTGTTAATTGAAATGCTATAAATGTTTGAGCCCAAGACATGGAGATGATTATGAACAAAGATCATTAATGATGATGAGAGTGGTTTAGAGGGTATTGTCAAATTTTTAAACTATATGTTTTTTATTACATCTTTAATAGTTAGCAATTTTTTATTTGACTGAACTCGTGTTCTTTTATTATATTTTTAGAGAGTGAGGATGAGGAGGGTTAAGAGCATGAGGAGGGAATTGATAATAGTTTGGTCAAATTTTTTCAGTCAACTTTTGATGTCAAATCCATTTTATTTCTTTATATGTGTAGAATTTTTTTCATGATATTTTGTATACAAAGTTAACATTTCCCCTAGGTGGAAATGTACACTTAATTTATAGGCAATTCAATAAAATTCAATTTCAATCAACTTTTGACATCAAATTGATTGCATTTCCTTATATGTCTAAATACTTTGTCATGCTATGTTGTATACATGATTTCCTTGGCCCTCTAGAAAGGGATCCTAATAATGAAGAGTCAAAACATTAAAACTACAACAGTAATTAGGGATTCAATTATCCTCATTTGACACGTGGTCCATAAAACTCTTCAAAAGGAACCCCACATAAATAGGTTTCTTTATCACATTCCTTGAGAGGGATAAACGCTTTAGCTAACTTTATGGCCAATAAGGCTTACAATCTAGAGATTGAAAAACTATGGAATTTTTTTCTTTTCTTTTCTTTTTTTAAGGGGGGGCGGGGGAGGGGACATGGGGTGATGTAAGTAGAAACCTCTTCTAAGTTTTGCATCCACTTAACCTCATTTATGACTCATTCAATATGCTAATACAAGTGGAAAAGACATGTGAACATGCACTCAAATCCTCTCTTTGGGATAGGCTATCATGCTTTTCAAATGTTCTTACAAGCACTCTTCTTCATTAAGCCTAGTAGAATGGGATGGCATAGAGAATGTGTGTTTATGTTTTCAATTTGGTCGGGTGCTTGGAAATCCTTATATAGACTATGGACGAGAGGTCGAAGTCTTTAATTCTTCTTGTTGTGCTAGAGTGTCATTCTTGTATATGGAAAGCAATGCGGGACTCTTCTAGATTTAGGTAGTGTTCAATTATAGTCTTTTCCAAAATCACTTTGGACATTTGACGGTGGAGGTCTATATTCCCAAAATGATTTGTGGCCTCAAGTCTCATTTGCAGGTATCTCCTTCATCTCTTTCTTCCTTTTGGGTCTCTAGTGTTGTTTCACATTGTCTAGGTTTACTCCTTTAAAGTTGAATTCCCTTTCTTACTTTGAAGAAATAGCGGAAATTCATTCAGATTATAGTATTGGGAGTAGGGTTCCTAATTTTCTTATCAATCCAAAAGTATTAAAGGGACTCTCCTAGTCCTTCATTGGGCATAACAAATCTATATGCTCCAACTAATTTGAGAATTATAAGCACCTTGCTTCATAAACTACTTCATGAAATTGTGAAATGGATACCCATGACCACCCAAATAGATGTGCATTCTATGAGCATTCTACTCTCCAAGATTCATTTTAGAGATGTGAATGACATAGCAATGATGGTTACAAAACTCTAGCTTTAGCAATAAGAAGATGGAAAGCTTGGAAATGGATTAGGAATAGAACTATGCAAGTGACCTAAAGGTGACTAGAAGGAAAATGTTCAAGATGAAAGCCTAGTTGGAAAAACACAAAGGAAAAATTGATCTTCTATAGGTTGGGGAATAAAGTAATAGAGAGAAGTTGCAGGAGGATGAAGGCATGATTATGGAACTTTATGAGAAAGTAAAGCACTTGGGGTTGGAGCAAAAGAATGGGATAGAGGAGTTGAGGAAATCTACATCCCTTGTTGCATTAGTTGGTTCTTTTGGACAAGACTAAGTGGTGGACATGGAAGAGGAGACAATGGAGAAACAAATAGAATAGGCCAATAATATAAACCCTTCTTTTCTATCTTTAGAAGTGAGAGTAAAAAAATAGGCTCGTTTAGGGTTTGGTAACCCAAATGTTTGATTTATTTTTTTTCTAATTTTACTTGTGCCTAGACAATATATAAGGATTTTTTTTAGGTTACAAATCCCGGGAAAACCCCCTCCACTCATTTTGAGGATGGTACCCAAGGTAAACCCTAGAATCTTTAGGGCACAAGACTAGTAAAAAACAAGGCTCAAAGCCATTATAATAATATACTTGTTAAGAGCTCAACATATCACTTGCAAAAATTGAACCTGGGTGGGGAGGATAACAATTATTCCTCACAATCACTCGAGCTAAATCCAATTGACCAATATGTAAGGTTTTAAACAAGCTAATTAATTAATAGTTGTAGCAGTTTTTTAAACATAGGGTAGTCAAGGATTAACTATCAACCCTTAGTTAGTTTTTCGATTTATATGGAGAATTTTGAATTGTGGGACTTCCTTTTTGTTTGTATTAAAATGCTGGACAATGTGTCCACAACCCCCTCTTTTATTATTAATACAAAAAACATATATTTTCATTTAAAAAAAATAAAAATAATAGATAATAATCATCATCATTATAAATTTTATTGCTAATATTAAATTAAATAATAATAATAATAATTGATCAAATAAAAATATTTAAATCATAATAATAATAATAAAATCATGAATAATAATTAGATCGTAACTTTGATGCTAAAATGACGCAATTTTGATATTATTTTGATGCAAAATGTATTTACTTCAATTCTAAAATGACATTAATATGACGCAAACATAATAATAATGATGGAAACTCGACATTAACACGACAGAAAAGGAATGATAACAACCCAAACCTGACATTAACATGATGCATGTGTCAGTGTGATGCAATACAAATCTTACAAAATAAAAATAATAATAACAATGTGTATGTGATGTTAACACAAGATGATACTCATGTAAAACAATGCTAATAAGATGTAAAAATGATGCATAATAACTAAAATTTTATATTTTGGATGTTATTGTCACTCTAACATGACACAAAAATAAAACCCACATCGATGAAATACAATGCTTGATCCAGGTGGATATCGGTGGCCACCCACCTTTTCCAACTGGCTCAAAACAGTTTTCTGGCAATTTTGGCAATTTATTGTTTTTAGCAGTTTTAACTTTTGGGGTCATTTTGAGGGCCTAAATAAAGGTTTTTTGGGATCGAGATTATCAATGATTTCCAAATGCATTATTGACACCCCAAAATTAATCTCCTCGACAATACCTTTCCAACGGGCTATCATACGCCTAAAACAGAGATCATATGCAAAAGTTACAACCTCGGGAAGTTGATGTACTAACTTACCCAAATGGGGCCCACATGACTTTTGGTGCTCCTAGGGTTAGGTTTTTGGATGTCTATGGTTTTTGGCATTCCTGTTTATTGTAAAAAGGCCTTCATAGCCTCATTGTAATCATCTTCTTACGAATGCGAGTAGCCGTCACATCTCTTCTCAGAGAAAAGTTGTCACCATTCTAGCGAGTCTTTAACTCTGTATTTTTACAGTCTCTGTACATTTCTTTCATTAATAGAAATCGTGTATTACTGTATATCTGTTTTATGGTTGCATATCTGATACATTTATGTTATATTATTGAATATCTGTGATATCTCTGTGCATTTCTTTATTATATCTCCGCTCTCATTTTGTGCCGAAAATAATCTGGATCAGTGGTATCAGAGTAGGCTGCTCCTGATCATTTTTTAGTGAATGTCCCTAACAAGGTCTGAGTATATCAAGTTGGGTCTCGAGCTTGTCTCTCTTGAAGACAATCGCTCTCGCACGCCCAAGAAACCCTGCACGACAGAAGAAAAGAAAAACGACAGAGCAGGCGATCCTATCAATTTGTTGCTTGAGTAAGCTCTCACGCGACAGAGGGACGAAATGATGGAGAATTTTTCCCACATCCTTCAACGCCTACTGATAAAAATAGGCACGTCTTCATCAAACAACCAGTTTGGAAGCACCTCTCCTTTCAAGGTACAGGTTAATTTTGATATTCCCGTATTTGAAGGTCAAATAGATGTGGATGCCCTAGACAAATGGTTTAATCTATTAGAAGGTTATTTCTCTGTTCATAATTTTTCCGACAGAGAAAAGATCACCTTCACACTCCTTAAATCTCTCCCCCATGTCAAACATTGGTGGAAAACTTATTGGGAGAAAAGTTCCACAAAGGATTCTGAAATATGTGGGGCCGAGCCCACTTGGGATTTTTTTGTGGATGCGGTAAAGGAACAGTATTACCCTGTTGGCAATTATGAGGACAAGTACATGAGATGGACCACACTGAGGCAAGAGAGGGGCCAAGCAGTTCTAGAGTTCACCAATACCTTCCATATCTTGCACACTAAGCTGGGTATCAAAGACTCTGAATGACATTTGGTTCTGAAATATCGTGGGGCTCTACACAGATACATCCAAACTGAAATGGATTTTATGGACATCTCATCACTCAGTGTTTCTTATTGATATGTTGTTAAAATCAGGCAGAAATTTAAGCACCAGAACAAACAGGAGTTCAGGTCTACAAGTCCGCAACAACCAAAATATGACAAAGATGACCCTAACAAACAGTCTCCTGAAAACCAGTCCAAGCCACAGGAAAAGAAGGGTCACGGGAAGACAAAGAAGGACACTGGAAAATGGTGCGATTTCCACAAAAGCCTCTGGCACAACACCGATGAATGTCGCTCAAAATAGTCATTGGTGGCCGAGATCAAAGACAAGGAGCTGAACCCTGATTCTGAAAATACTGGTAAAAGAGAGATTATCGATGTAGACCCCACTGCTATTGTCGCGACCGCAACAATTCAACTAGAAGAACCAAGAGATCCTGAAGAGGGGGAGCACCTTTTTCATTCATAGATGTGGGTGAAGGGGATCTCGCTACATTTTATTGTCGATAGCGGAAGCCATAAGAACCTCATCTCAACAAAGGT
>ML782132.1:357880-368526 GCA_009831015.1 Picea engelmannii | reverse complement strand
TGCACAAAAGAATATCATGTATCTAGATTGTTTAAAAAGGTCCAACCCTTCCAACCACATGCTCGTGATAGCCTTCCACAAATCGAGTAGCGCGACGTCTCCAACAAGGCAAGCAACTCACCAAGATTCAGATTCAACAAACACTTTCTCCTCTCCCCCGGGCACTCAATGCAATGGATACCATTGCTTCCTAAGGAGGGAGGATTGATCCAGGTGGATATTGGTGGCCACCCACCTTTTCCAACTGGCTCAAAACAGTTTTCTGACAATTTTGGCAATTTACTATTTTTAACAATTTTTAACTTTCGAGGCCATTTTGAGGGCCTAAATGAAGGTTTTTCGGGATCAAGATTCTCAATGATAATTTAAGGTATGATTGAACTCCCAAAATGAATCTCCTCGACAATACCTTTCCAATGGGTTATCATACGCCTAAAATGAAGATTGTATGCAAAAGTTACGACCCCGGGAAGTTGATGTACTAACTTACCCAAATGGGGCCCACATGACTTTTGGCGCTTCATCTCCTAGGGTTAGGTTTTTGGATGTCTAGGGTTTTTGGCATTCCTATTTATTGTATAAAGGCCTTCAGAGCCTCATTGGAATCATCTTCTTGCAAATGCGAGTAGCCGTCACATCTCTTCTTAGAGATAAGTTGCCACCATTCTAGCGAGTCTTTCACTCTGTATTTTTACAGTCTCTGTACATTTCTTTCATTAATAGAAATTGTGTATTACTGTATATCTATGTTTATGGTTGCATATCTGGTACATTTCTGTTATATTATTGAATATCTGTGATATCTCTGTGCATTTCTTTATTATATCTCCGCTCTCATTTCGTGTAGAAAATAATCTGGATCAATGCTACTACAACACAAGTAACATGCATATGATGCAAACTTGAAACAAAAGTGAATCTACAAGTGTTTTTTTCAGAAATATGCGACGTGACATGACGCTAATGGAATGCAGATAAACTATTTACATTTTATTTTTCAATGCTATGGTGTCACCTTGTAAAGCATGCGTTGAAAACGATGATATAGTGTTGATGCAGGATCAACACAAAATTGATGCAAATAATGATGCCCTCTTTAGCATTTCTTTTCTTGTCGTACAAACTTAAACTTTTCCCCTAGAAAAGTACACTGGGAGATGATGCTACAATCATGTATTGTAGTAGTGTGTTTTGAAAAAGATACCCCAAGGGATAAGCTTCCTAACATCATAATTGTTTATAATGACTTTCTCATCCTTATCCATATACATGGAGACTTTTCTCCTCCATACAACTATGAGTTCCATTTAGCTAGAGAAAATTGCTTTGCCAAAGATTTGATCTAATGGATCCATATAGTAGTATAGTATTGCTTCCTTTTTCCATCCTCTCTACCACTTATCAATAATCATGCATATTCATTTTGCAACCAATCAACCATTATGTTAGTAGAAGGGTTACTACCTTTGTGAACACTTATATTGGCATAAGGATCAGGGTTCATGGTGAAAGTGGGGAAGGCTAAGCAAGCATGCATATTCATCTTGCAATGAATGAACAATTATGTTACTCGGTGGGCCATTACTTTTGTGGACACCCCCATTCGAATAACGATCATAGTTCATGGTATGTTGGGAATTATATGTTGTTTCGAACCAAACCTCACTATCAATGTGGGATAACACACAAAAATAGATGAGATTTTATAGTCGTAGAAATTATTCCAAGATGCCAAACATGGCTTGTCTCATTGTTTATTATCATGTTTTATTATCTAAATGTATGCACCCATACAAAACACATATTCATCCCACAACTAATCAACCATTATGTTAGCAGGAACGTCACTACCTTTGTGGACACCCTCCATTGGCATAAGGACCAATATAAATCCATCTTAATTATGAATCTATTAAATATTGAGATGGATAAAAAATAAATCAATGCCCAAACTTATCAGTACTTAAAATATCAAGGTTAAGATAGATCCATGCTAATTTATTTTATTATTATCATTGTGACCTTTTTTAAATTATTTTTTATTATTAGGTTGACATTTTTTCACATTTACAATTCATACCTTGATTTATTTATTTATTATAAATTTAGTTTATTAACATTATGTTACATGTTGTAAGGCCTCCCACGACACCAACTGAGTGCACAGGCTCCTTGGGAAGATTCGACGATCGAACAAATGAAGAGCACAAAGAAGAATGAATTGGTTGGACAAACAAAGACGTTTTGATGTTGGTAGGAGCACCTTGGGTGCACAGTGGTGAAATGCAACATCAAGGGGACTTGGGTTGCATTAGGGCAAGGCTGGGACAACTTGGGAGAATGCCCGAGAAGTGGACCTATATTCCCTTGGCAACATGGGCGCATCGGAGAGGTTGGACAACCCCATTGGCACTCCCACGAGGAGTCACAACGATCGACACGAAGATCACACAAGGCAAGGGGTGTGCACCAAAGGATGGGGCACACCAATCCAAGAAACAATGAATGATGGGTGCACAAGGATTGGATGGGAACACTAGGTCCACAGATGGGCATGGCGGTCAGTTGAGTGTGATGATTCGCAAAGGGGCACAATGCATTGAAGAGATATGACATTTCACACATGTGACCCTTCGAGTCCATATAAGAGCAAAGGGCGCTCAACTAGAAGAGACAAATTTGGAAAGAACATAGAGAAAAGGAGAGCTCTACAATTTTGAGGCAAATGAAAAAGGAGGAACTCCTTCAAGGAGCCAAGTTGCTCCACTCTAGGAGGACTTGTGTTTCCTTGAGGAGGAGGGTCGACAAACAGAGCTGGGTGAATTTCTCATGGTAAGATTTTGGATAAGTATGGAAACATAGGTTTGTGGAGGCATGTGTGAGGCATAACCAAAATCTGTGAAGTTCGTTGAAACAAAGAGGCAAAGTTTGCGGAAGTAAAGAGATAGCACGTCTATGGTTTGGGGCACATCTGAGGTGCACCAGAGGTGGCAACAGAGACAATTGTGATGGAGAGTATTGGTGATGATTTGTGTATGAGTTTCTTGGTGAGGTGAGGCAAGTTGTTTGACTCTACCTTGTTGTAAACTGAGCCGATAATGCTCATGTTGTAATTGTTCTACAATAATAAATACTTAGTCGGGTGTTATGCACGGTTCATGTCGCTCACACTATATCTATGTTTGTCTTTTGTTTGTTCTGTTGTTGTTCTCTTGGCTTCTCATGTTTTTGGATGTATGCTTAAAAATTACTAAGTATTAAAGTAGTTAACGAATGTCTAAGTATACAATATTTGCATTAGAGTAGGAGTGTGACTCGATGATATCCTAGAATGGAGTATGGGTATGATCTAGGTGAAGAGGCATAGTCTGAATGAAGTAACCTTGGTGTTTCCAAGAAGCCAAGTGTGAAACATCTCAATATAACTCGCCCTCAAGAGGTGTACGATCGCAAGGCACATGGTGGAGACGTGACAGATGGTATCAAAGCATATTTGTTGCAAAATTTGGATGAAGGGGTTTGTGATCTCTTCACCATTATCTCAATGATATATAGTATCAGAGTAGCTTGGTTCTCTTCACCACTCTTGCATTCAAAACAATTGTGGTGGGGTGCACTTGTTGAGAAGGTTGTTCATTGCAAAGGAAATTCAGTGGGAACGTTTGTAGAATTGGTCAACAAGTCAGTGTAGCAAACTTGTTCCTCGCAG
This sequence comes from Picea engelmannii, assembly GCA_009831015.1. NCBI lineage: Eukaryota > Viridiplantae > Streptophyta > Pinopsida > Pinales > Pinaceae > Picea > Picea engelmannii. Next base: position 364,817 of record ML782132.1, on the reverse strand, counting down.
AATTTGTATCAAACTTATGATAAAGGTTCGGTTGATGGTGTGATGATAAGGCTGAGCTAGGCACACACCTTGTGTAGACTGAGAGCAAAGTTTATGGTGGAATAAAGCACTTGGACAAGGTGGGTGATCACAAAACTAGTCATAGAGTTCATCACAAAACTTATCGCAGAGGAAAACTTTGTTGGTTTGATTCATGACATAAGTCAGTACCATACCTGTTGTGCACACCTTGGAGAGACCAAGTGAAAATTTTGTTGGGAGAAATGAGCACTTGGGAAAGGTAGAAAAACGCAAGATTCGTTGCATGACTTGTCATAGAGATAACTGCATAAGTGATCACAAAAGCGAAATGCAGAGGGTGATCACAAAGGGGAGAAATTTTGGGTTGCAACAAGGTGAATCACTTAGGTGCGTTGGATGACCTAGGGTGAGCTAGAGTGGATCTGTAATAGGCAGTTGGTTGGGCACATTTCCTTCATGATGTCTTCATACCATGCATCGTCGAGAACAAGAGTTGAGTTGAGTTGGGTTGTTTGACAAGATCGTAGCCTTAAAATGAGGTAGCTCTTGGTAGAGTTATGAAAATCAGTTAGTAGAATTATGACTTGACATTTGGGAAGTAAGTGCATGGTTTGTTGAAGCAGAAGCGGTCAAGGTGTGGATATGGAAAGACATTGGAGATGAGTTCAACCAGTTGCATGTGAAATTTGGATTTAGACAAATTTATGAAGTGGACGGATGGAATCAGCCTTGTGTCACAGTGGAAGGTGGTTGAGGTGAGTTCATGCGGAGAGTTGGTTCCTTGGGCAAGCAAAGGCCTCGGACAATAGACTTAGAACATGGTTGCAATGAACAATGTTTTTGAGAAAGGTGTGGTTGGCTTGAGTTCTTGCATTTTCCAAGTATTGTAATGAGTTCTTTGAAGGGAAGACAAATGACCTATGGTTCAAGTGCATTTCATTTCCACGATAAAAACCAACAATCTTGAGGGCGACTCAAGTGGTGTAGACTCAAAGAAGTATTATAGCAGTTTAGGATGCCTTGTTCGGGTGAATTTGTGAAAGAGCTTGGGAAGAATTGCTTGGACGAGTCATGTGGTGGACTTAGGAAGATTTTCATGCCGTCATGGAGGTGGCTTGGTGAAGTTGCCTAACTCTTCGATGAGGTGCATTGGATAGGTCGTTGGGGTGGTGGGCAGTGAAGTCTAAATGTGTCGCGCTTGAGAGGGTGGGTGAGGTGCCCTAGTGTTTGGTTCCTTATCTAGTTTCATTGGGTCATGTGATGGATTGACATTCATAACTATAGTACCAAAGTTTGGGTGCTTACAATGGGTGCAAGGCAGTTTCATTCCAAGAGACAGATGGAGTCAGCAAGGGAGTCAACCAAGAACTGTTGGCAGTCAACTTGAATGAGTAGAACGCAGAACAAGTGACTTGGGTGGTGTTCGCTTGCCTTTGGTATGGGACATTGGATGAGTTACAACACACCTTGGTGAATTGCGAATGATTGTGTGATGACTTAGAGATATGATGAGGGTCATTGGTTGGAGTTGGAAGAGTATTGGTTCGAACATGCCTAAGGCATGGGAGTTCTTTAAGGTGACTCATTCTACATGGAGCACTTTGGACAGTTCATTGGAAATTTTGAGGAGTGAGGGTGTGTTGGCCACACTCATCACAAATATTGAGATGCGTTGAGGTGACTTGACAAAATAAGGTGATTTGGAGACTTGCCTTTGTTTGAAGGATTGTGCAAATAGACAAATTGTAGCATGAAGAGATCACTTGGACTTGTGTGTTTCTCTTGATTTGGGTAGCATGGTTGAGGGTGAATCCTAACCATTCCAAGGAATAGAGAGGAATATGTATCAACATGGCCGAGTGATGAAGTAGTGATGCAAATGCAGTACAGACATGCCTTTCTTGCAGCAGATTGAATAATTGTGCCATGAGGAGGAAAATGGATTCAAGTTGCCCCAAAAGACTTTTATTTGGGGTGACTTCATAGTGAAACAAGGTAAGGGGCGACCTCTAAGATCATTGTGCATATGGACCGATTTGGGAAAAGAAGTGACTGATTTTCACATGAGGATGTGCAGATTCAAGGAATGTGACGAATGGACTGACCATTCAACTAGTTCACGACTTGGGTGAGAACAATGGTATGAAAAAGGGGTCAAGAGTATGGATGCACCAATAGGCTAGAAGTGCAACACTTAGACATTGTGGGGCATCTCCTTGAAAAATATCGGACAATGGCATCAACGATGAGGCAAGTATGGAGACTTGCTTTAAGTCTTTAGAGTTGGACAAGGTGATGAATATGCGACATAAAATACTAAGTTCAAGCATGAAGATGCACATTTTAGGAACTAGACACGACAGTTGGACTAGCTATCCAACCAATGCAAGACTTGAGGATACAACATTGTGCATATACATGGTAGAGTTGGTTGAAGTATGGGCACAATGATAAGATCACAAGAGTTCAACACTTAGGATAAATTTTGAAGTGAAGTGTGCAATAGTCGTTGAGCAGCAACGAGATTTGGAGATGGGGAAAAGACACCATGGAAACTAATGGATGTTGCTAGGGATAAAAGCAACTTAGAGTGGGGGAGGATGTCAGGCCTCCCATGACACCCATCGAGTGCACGCGCTCCTTTGGAAGATTTGATGATGAAACAAATGAAGAGAACAATGAACAAACAGTCGGTTGGGAAAATGAATACATTCTAGTGTGGGTAGGAGCACCTTGGGTGCACAATGGTGATGTGCAACATAAAGGGGGAGCACACCTTACTTGCCTTAGAACGATTGGAAGAGACTTGGGTTGCATTTGGGCAAGGGCGAGGCAACTCAGGAGCATGCCCAAGAAGTGGACCCATTTTCCTTCGACAACATGGGTGTGGTGGAGAAATTGTATAACCCCATCGTCACTTCCATGAGGAGTCATGATGATCGACATGAAGACTGCATAAGGCAAGGGGTGCAAGCCTAAGGATGGGGCATGTCAGTCCAAGAAACGAATGGTTGATGGGCACACAAGGCTTTGATGGGTGCATTAGGTCCATGGGTGGGCGCGACAATCAGTTGAGTGTGATGATTTGCGAAGGGGAACGATGCACCAAAGAGACACGACGTTTTGCACACGTGACCCTTGGAGTCCATATAAGAGCAAGGGGTACACAATCAAAAGAGACAAGTTTGGAAAGAACTTAGAGACAAGGAGAGCTCTGCAATTTTGAGGCCAATGAAGAGGAGGAGCCCCCTCAAGGAGCCAAGTTGCTCCACTCTAGGAGGACTTGTGTTACCTTGAGGAGGAGGGTTTGATGGACAGAGCTGGGAAAGTTGTCTTGGGAAGATTTAGGCAAAGTTTGGAAATGCAGGTTTGTGGGGGTATGTGTGAGGTAGAACCAAAATCTGTGAAGTTTGTGGAAACGAAGAGGTGGAGTCTACGAAATGAAGAGATGACACATCTACAGTTGGGGGCACATATGAGGTGCACCGTAGGTGGCAACAGAGATGGTTGCGATGACGAGTCTTGGTGATTATTTGTGTATGAGTGTCTTGGTGAGGTGAGGTGAGTCGTTTGACTTTGCCCTGTTGTAAATCGAGCCAGTGGTGCTCATGTTGTAACTGGTCTGCAATAACAAAGACTTAGACGGGTGTTAGGCACAGTTTCTGCCTCTTTCACTCTATCTATATTTGTCTTTCATTCGTTTCATTGTTGTTCTCTTGGCTTCTCATGTTTTTGGAGGTATGATTAAAAATGACTAAGTGTTAAAGCAATTAATGAATGTCTTAGTATACAAGAGTTGCACTATATTTAGAGTGTCACTCGTTGGTAACCTAGAACAGAGTATGGGTATACTCTAGAGGTGAAGAGGTGTAGTTCGAATGAAGTAACCTTGGTGTTTCCAAGCATCCAAATATGAAATGTCACAGTGTTGCATGCCCTCAAGAGGTGCACGATCACAATGCACCTGTGGGGATGTGACACATGCCATGTCTCAACTATATTAGCTATAGAATACACATTGATATAATCAAGGTATGTTGAGACTTATATGTTGTTGCAAACCAAAATTCACAACCGTTGTGGGTTAACACATAAGAGGAGAGAAAATTTTAAAGTCATAGAAACTATTCCAAGTTGTGTTGAAATTTGACATTTACCTTTAACCATCAAACAAAAAAATCCAGATATTTTAAAAACCTTTCAATTTAAATTTATAAAATGTTATTTTTCAAAATAAATAATTAATGAAAATTTTCTTAAAAATAAATAAAAATTCAAATAACCAAATAAATGATTAATAAAAATCTTATTAAATAGTAACATTATGTGAATTATATTTTTCCAAAGGAAAAAGAAGTTTCGATGATATTCATTAGAATCAAAAGAAATTTTCTAGTACAAAAATAGACAATTAAAGACAATAGCCATGAGTATTGTTGTCAAAGTGTCTTCTATCTGTTTGAAAAAACATCACCTATAGACATATACTAGGACGACTTCACATTGACTATAACATGCTATCTTAGAAGAATACAAAGTTTGGAGAATATAAGACCAAAAATTGTTTACATATACTGCAAAAGGGATAAGACCAATTCATGTGCTCAAAGAACATTGAAGGAACCAACATTCTCTACAGAGCCATCAAATATTTCTTCATAAAACATCTTCCCAACCTACTTATCCAAAGGAAACTTAGAAAGATTATTTACCATGGTGTTGTAAGACCTGTGTATATGGAAGCATTGAATCGAATTGAAAGAAACTTTAAGTTTCGAAGTCTTTCTCTTCCAACATTGTAATGAGAGAACATTCAACAACAAACCAGTCCAGGACGAGCTTTGAATCACCAACAACCATCAGATCTAAAATCTGAAACCCGAGTGAGAAAAAAAGAAAACCCCATAAATCAACTAACTCTGCTATGATATTAGTGCATGTACCAATAGCCAGGTGGGCCTTAAAGAAATGGGAATTACTTAGTTTTAAGACTATGCCAACACCACTCGAAAAGCCTGTAGCAGCTCCTGTTGTAGGAAAATCTCCCTGCGGACAGGTAGATTGCCTCAAAGAGCTAGACCCTACTCTAAGAAATAAAGTGCTTAACGTGGAAACTGACTTCCTTTCAAATCCATACAAACTAGCACATGAGAAGGAAGGAGAACAACAATACCTTTTTATCGATGTTTGTCCCTGCACGCTCCAAATCGAGCTCTGAACTCTCACTCCTTGCTGAGTCCTGTAGACAAACAAAGTACGACCGCTTCCTACTCTATTGATGTTAGCTTGGAAACAGATCTATCTATCAATGATAGGTTCATGTGAGATTAGACACAAACTAGAAAGAAACAGGCCAAGCATGTCATATTGATGAGAATAATGACAACAATACTTACAATCGTAGATGCGAATGCGACAGCTTCGTCAAGTCCCCTTTGTCTAAGCCTTGCTCGAAAGATCCACAACCTGGATGATAACAACTTCACTGATCATTTCTCCTTTGACTGACTGTGTGTTCCCTATGAGATCATAGGTTTGATGCTAGCAATTCTCCCCCAAATTATCTCTGTTCCAGCACCACTTATGAGATCATAAGTTTGGTGTAATTCTCCTTTTTCCAGTCCCCTTTCACCATTAGAAATCTTGCTTATATAGCCTTGGAGAGGCTTTAACCACTTGAGATATCCTTGGGGAAGTTGAGGATTTGCCTCCTTTAGTTGAGGATCTGCCCTAGGATCATGGCTGGACTAGGGATTCAAATCCAACTGCCTTCCAAGAATGAAAAGATCCTTCCCCCATTCATCTCAACAACTCAACTGCTGCCCAGAATAAGTAGCGCTCCCTCAAAAGGACCATTAGAGCATTGTAGCGCTCCCTAGTAGGCTTTGGGGGGGGAACCAACGCTTTCAAAATCCATAGTGCTCCCTCAAAAGGGCCAGGGGAGCTTTATAACGCTCCCAGACAGTGTAAGGGGGAGCGTCGGTGCTCCCAGAAGGGGTATAGGGGAGCGCTCTCCTTCAAAAGCTTAGTTTTTGAGGTGCTTTCAGATGGAAAAAGGTTTGCAAGCTTGTTGACTCATTTCTCCTCTTCCAAATCAAATGTGTGAGGTGTTTCAAGTGTCCTTCTCATGTCGTTATAGGTACGACATAAGCATCATGGCAATATGCTTCCCTGACACTTGCAACACTTGTGAGCAACATGCGACACTTGTGACCTTTGTAATGATGACACTTGCGACACTATCAAAGTGAGTAATTTTGACGTGTAACAGATTGCCCCCCAAAGTATGAAGTTAGAAGACAGGAATTGCTAACTGAAATGCTTTGTAGACGTTCAAGCAAGGGTATAGACTCAGAGAACTTGACGGAAGCTGCACACAAACATCCAACAAATATCATGACATATTTCAAAACCCAAGGCATGCATACCTATGCTTGGGTGATCAAGACTTGCAAGATATGGCCACCATAAAATACACTGCAGATCCATAATTGTATTGATGAAAAGGGGTATAGCCACTGGGAATACAATGTGGATCTATACTATAATGACCTGGAGTGATCGTAGCCACAAAAAATACATAGTGGATCTACAAGATGACAAGACATAGCCACGACCAATACAAAGTGGATCTATGTAACAATGTATGTGTTATTTTTCCAATAGAAACTCCTTCGCAACCTGGGCAAAGCATATATCAAAGTGGTTACTCAACCCAGGGTCTTCTTACCAATCCCATTGTGGTACGATTCTAACCATGTGAATAGATGTCCTGATGTCGAACATGGCAGAAACCACTTGATTACTATTCAATGGTGTGAATCGTTAACAAGTGCGAGGGAGATCACCATTAACGTCAATGATTCCCATGGTACCTTAGTACATTCCAGCGAATGTGAATAAATGAGCTGAGGTC